>JAOVVO010000679.1:0-44275 GCA_028564675.1 Onchocerca lupi | reverse complement strand
TATATATATATCAGTATAAACTGAATATAATTTATGCAAAGAACATTGAAATAGGAAATTCTAATACTGCCTGTTGAAATACTAACAGTATTAAGTTTATTTCAAATATGATTTCCAGTAAAACACGGCAATGGCAATAATTTCGACAGAAATTATTGGAATTTATATTCGGATTTACCAGCAATTTCAGTAATGATAATAAATTTAATCACAATGATATTTAATTAAGTATTCTGTTAGTTAAAATATTCAAACTGAATATTTATTTTCGATATATTTCCATTTAAATGTTCAAAGTCATACATTTCATTCGAATACTTTCGGAAAGATAATTTATGCTTCCCAAACTTTTAATTTATCAGAATTCTTTTTTCTTTTATTTTCTTTTCATCATATTAATATTATTATTTTCTAAAGTTAGATCAAAATAAAATTAATCGAATAATTTGTGTTGCTTCAAATTGACGACGCTTATAAATTTCTTAATTTTTAATAGAAAAAAAATAAAAAAATCAATAATGTATTAATTCGTTCTTAATTGTTTCAAAATACTTTTTAATTACTTTAAAAATATCTCAGAATCGTCATTTATGATATTCGCTAACATTTTGTTAGATAATTTATTCTAACAAATTGAACATTTTTCCTCTTTAAAATTTTCTTCGGAAACGAAATTGAATCTTTCATTTGTCATAGATACAATTTTGTTTTTTTTTATTTTTTGTTGCAATTATAATTTGAATGATTAAAAAAAAAAAAAAAAAGAAAAAATTATTTATCTCTGAATCATCTATCCATTTTGATTCATGCTTGAAATATTTCGAAAATTTATTAAGCAAACTGTTATCTGTTTATTCCATTCTAATTAATCCTGTAAAGTTTTATTTATTGTCATTTCCATCGAGCGGTATATTTTCTTTTTTTTTTATTTCTTCCTAAAGTAGAAAATTTGTTTAGAAGTGAAAAAAAAAAAGAATGAAAAGTCCAATATAATTTTTCTTTCAAACTTACAGAATAATTATAGCTATTATTCAAAAAGTAAATTTAGAATTGTTTAAAATTCGAATTTTTTGAGCGAAATTTAGGAAAGTATTTTTTCTATTAAATAGAAATCCAAAAATGTTTTCTCAAAAAAATGGGAAAGAAAAATTACAAAATAATATTATTACCTAAGTTGTTATATGATTTGTCAGGTATGAAAAAATTCATTAATTAATTTCAATATCATGCTGAAATTGTCATATTGGTGTAATTGGAAACATCGGGAAATATGGATGAAAGTTTAGTTCTAATTATTAGCAATATTTTGAGTCCAAAATAGATTAGACGGGTAATTTTGCTTTATGCAAATTCATACCTAAATTTTAATTTATTTCAAGAAGTAAATTTTGTTAATTGAACAAAATTTCATTGATAAAATTACAGTAATAAAGAAATCATAAGGAATAGCGAGAAGGGAAAAATTATAAGTTCTAAATTAAAGTAGAATGAAATGAATAATCAGCTAATGAAGATTTCTCTTATATGTATGTGTATGTTACACTTCTGACGGCAACTTTTAATCAGGATATTGAATGTAATGAAATATTTACCTATCGATTGCTTTAATAATGCTGCAAACAATAGAAAGAAAACAATTTAATAACTGCAAATGACCAGAATTGAAATTCAGAATTTTTCAATCACAAAATAAAATTTTATATTGTTAACTTTTATTTATTACATACAGCATAATATTTTGTATTTTGCACTTTTTTTTTTTTGAATTTATACTGTAATATAACAAAATCTGCATGCATATGTATGTTTTATTCCTATTGTACCAAATATTCAAACCATTGGTATTTTAATTTCATATTTTAAAATATTTCAATCTATTAATACGAAATTTTTGCAAAAAAAGAAAAAAGAAGTAAAAAAGTAAAGAATAATTTATTCAGTTATTAAATTTTGATCTGCTGAATATTATTAACGGTTGTCAAAAATTTTTCATTTGGTCGATAAAAATTAGCTTTTTTTTTTTCGCATCGTTAGTTTAAGTTATCCATTTTAAATGAAAATTGAAATTGAATTGATCGTCATGCATCTGTTGGTAATTTTTTTTGTTATGTTGTTTTATGCTATTATATCCAAAAATGATTAGTTGATAATAACTGTGGAAAGATTTTATGCAGATTTCAATAAAAATGTGATTCACATAATGTGTAATAATGATATTTGAAATATTCAGAAGTTAAAATATTATTGGTAATTTGAAATATTCCAAAATTCTTTAATTCAAAAAGTGATTTAAAAAAAGGCTGATATTGGATTCAGAGTATTGATTGATCGCTTAATAATCTAGCGATAATAATAATCATATAATTGTAATAATATTTATAATAGCAGTAACAACAGCAACAATAATAAGGAATAATAATAATCATAATATTAATGATAATAAACTGAACAATGCGAATGTTGATGATAATAATTTGACAGCGCACCATATTTATGATAATTTTTTGACAATTTCATCGATATCTTCTGGAAATTTCCAAATTATCAGAATGTTTCTGGATATTATTATTTAATTTCAACATCGAAAAAACTGGTTATTGTTTATTAATTTTAATCGTTGAGTGAATAAAACGGAACAAATAATATAATTAACGGCGAATAATATTATTAATGAATAAATCATTTATAGCATATAATAATTCATAATATCGATACGGAATAAGATGAATTAATACAAAATTTAATTATCAATCGATTACCGAAAATATGAAATGATTAATGATTTTATATGTTTACATTATTGTTTTGAAGGAAAAAAGGTCATTCCATTTTGCAGTGACCATGAACAAAAAATAATCGTGAGCGGAATTTTTCTCCCCCATTAAATATTAATATTTCCCCATAGAATAGAATCTAGAAAAATTCGAAAACCAGTCAAGACTTCCGATATTATAAGCCGAAAAGTTGGAAAAAAGAAAACTTTTGAATATTTGAAAGTTCCAACTTTTTTCCTTTGTTAGTCTATTCCCGAATTCTATTTCTAGACTATGAAAAAAATTTACATAATATCATAACGTTTCATTAAATTAATATTATATCGAAAATTAGTAGTCATAATTTTTATAATTTCAAAATTTGAAAGTACTTCACATTTCGCATTTAAAAGAAATATTACATATTCCTTCTAATATGAGTATCCCATATCGGAAAAAGTTCGAAACATTAATCGTTACAAAGTGATTGTAAGTAAGTTCAAATCTTTATATAAATCATAATTTGATTTGAAACCTTGAAAAATCTAGTTTTTTTCACAAATTAGAATTCTTTTTTTAAATTATTAAAAATTGTCATTTAAATATTATAATCGCTTTAATATTTCAAATTGCTGATTTCTAAATGGAATTATCAGATTTATTTATTGAAATTATCTTATAAGAGAAGGAAATCTAAATTTTAGAAATTTGATGATATATAGGACAAGCGGATTTCTTCCGGTTAGATGCAGAAGGAGAAACGGATGCAGTAATTGAGGAGTAAGGTGACAATTTGTAAGGTAGTTCCGATCATTTAGCGAAACAGGTAGGACAGATGAGATAGACTACGAGACGAGAATGGGAGAAGAGCATCATCCACCCATCGTTGATGACGGAAATGGGTTGATAAATTGATATATAACATTAGTTCGTAAAATTAAACACAATTCTCATCAATTCCATTAATTGCGACAATTTAACTGTAACATTTATATATTACTGCTGCTATAATCTTTCTGCATTTTAACTAAATGTCAACTAATTATCAGAAGATACCGACAAAACTTCCTCGCTTTCAAACTTATTCTAGGGTAATTCCTGGTCCAGAACGAATCCATGAATCAACCTTGATTCGTGAAAATGGTTTGTATTTGTAGTAATTCTTCATTTCGTCATTTCCTATTTTTTTTTCTTGCATTATTGGGAAAATAAAGTGCGAAATTTTTTTTTGCAGAAATCCATTTTTTTTTTTTTTTTTAATTTTCTTTGCATTGTAATATGGTGCAGATATTT
This sequence comes from Onchocerca lupi, assembly GCA_028564675.1. Lineage (NCBI taxonomy): Eukaryota > Metazoa > Nematoda > Chromadorea > Rhabditida > Onchocercidae > Onchocerca > Onchocerca lupi. The sequence continues at coordinate 40,229 of JAOVVO010000679.1, read as the reverse complement.
CCATAACATTCTATTCGATCAAATGATAAAAGTAATTATCAGTTATTTAAATTCAAAAAAAAAAAAAAAATGAATGAAAATTTAGAATTTTATGAGAAGTGCAATTAAAATATCACAAATATTGGGAAAGTTTAAATACAACGTTTTAAACAATGAGAAAGAAAATAATTTAAATCTATGTAAAAAAATAAAATTGACAATTTTGTTATGAATGCTCACACAGGATTGAGAATTGTAAATTCGAATAATTCAGAAATATGCAATTAAAAAATAAAAATCATTTCAAAAATTAAGAAAAAAAGAATGATTAAAAGAGCGATTTTAAAAAAAGAAAATAAATTCCTGATTCATAAAAGGAGTAATTTGCTTTTTTTTTTTTATTGCGATGCATAAAACTGATATTCGAAATAATTTAGTTCAACAGAAATAAAATGATTTATTGGAATTTGATAGAAAAATAATTTTTTTTTTGTTTAAATTAAGTAGTGAAAATTAACTGTGCCAAGCAGTAATCCTTCAAAAAATGCCTCATAAAGTTGATTTGGATGACGCGGTAAATTATCGCTTTCTGGAAATACCGTTTCTCGCAGTATAGTTGCAACTCTGTCAAACAGCTCTCCATTCATAAAATTGCCTATACGACCTGAAAATAAACCTACGGGGACTGTGCAGGAAATTAGATCTAGAGTGTAAAATATGGGAGAATATTAAGAAGAATAATAACTGTAATGAAAACGATTATTGTTATCATTCCACGGCGAAGCTTCGCTTGTATTTCTGAAACATCAGCTTGACTACCAATGCAAGACAGAAGGAGATTATGGTCCCACTTATTGCGGATGTAAATATCAACCTCTCGACTCACTGTATCCTGAATTGACTCAAACAATTTGCCAGAGAGGCTCGGCATTGCACCATGAATCAAATGTCCACCACAGCTTAGTGACAGACCAAGTATTGCATCGTCTGGAGGAAGTGAGGAAGCAAACAGTGCTTGATTTACCTGAGAACCAGAGTGAGGTTGAACGTTTGCAAATTTAACACCAAACAGTTCGCACAGTCTTTTTATGGCGAGATTTCCAACTTCATCTGCATATTTACATACAATTCCTTTCTAGAGTTTAGATTTGATTGGTCTGCATTAATATTTGACAGCAGCATACTTAGAATATCAATTTACCATGAATAATATCTCTCTTCTTGATCGATTGCAGTGATAATGGTTATTCCTCTTTAAGAGAAGCTTTATAGCAGCTAATTTTTCATCTTTGAATCTGTCCGTACTCTAATAAAGCGTTTCCCAGCTCAGTACTTTACTCATGCTTGCTCTGAAAGCTAATTTTTCCTGTCGTTGGCTTTCAAAGCTAACTGAGTTTATCGTTTTAGCTATATTTAGATGAAATATCATAAATCGTCATCTAGCATGGTAACTAACCAATTCTTACAGTGCTGTTTTAATAGTCAATCTGTTGAAACAGTAAAAAAAACTTGATCAAATCATAACTGTCACAGATTTATCAAATTTATAACTTTGTCACTTTAACTTTTTATCATAATAACTTCATTAAATCTAGAATTATTGGAATATCCACCGGATGGTAATGTAACAACAATGTTTGAATTGTTACAACGAGCTATTCGGTTAACAAATAATGGTGATTTTATTGGTGAACAAACAAAAAACGGTACATATAAATGGATGAAATACAAGCAGGTTATCATCTTTTTTTATTGTTCAACTTTTATCTTTCTTTTATCACTTGATAAGTTGTACTTATCAGAATAAGTAGAAATGGATAGCAAAATTTTGTCTTAATAATTAGATAATTTAATTTATTTTGCATAAAATATTCGCAGAGTTATTTATTAATTACCTTTGAAGAACCATTTTTAGTATTTGAAATATTTGGTTAATTTAGTCATAAAAAATTTGTCTAAAATAATTACACCAAGTTGCAGCGATAAATATTATACAGGTGTATAACGCAAATGATTCGATAATCTAATTTCTGTTGTATGAAATATGTTTCATAATTGAATATTTGAGTTTTTGTTGATTTCTTTAATTAATTTAACTCGAGTTTTGTTAATTTCACAATAGAAACTTATTTGAAATAATTATGCCAATTTCTATTGATAGGTATTTTACAGGTATATATTGCATCACATAAGATTGGTTCGGCTTTACTACAACTTGGCATTGATGCGGGCGAAGGTAGCCGAATTGGTATAGCTGGCCTTAATTCGGCTCGTTATATCATTGCTCAAAATGCTTTGATCAATTATTCCATTGTAATGGTACCACTGTATCATAACTATAATATGGAATTCTTGTGGTTAGTATATAAAATTCTTCAAGTAACAAACCGAAAAGTCCATTATTTTAACGGTCTCTTGGTGGTTAGTTTAAAGCGGGAAATTTCGAAACAGTGAGAATCTGATGGATCAAAATTTCATTGGAAAGAATAATCGATCGAAGCTAAAATGAGTGAATCCAATAAAAGTGATCTATGAACGGATGAAGAAAAATGAACAGAAATCCACTCGAATGAACATTCACGTTTCAGTAACTACAGTAGTCGAATTCTCATCTCATATCCTCTTCACAACCTTGGCAATGCGAGTGTAATTAAGTAGCAGCAAAATGATAATTCTTTCATACTGCTTGAGCTCCCTTCCCTATCCACCAAATACGGGAGGAAGCTCAAGCAGTATAACTTCAAATTTGAACGTACCTTAGAGAATGGATCAAAATTTCACGGTTAGGTAGCATATAATAGCCCTAAAGTTACAAATCGAAAAGTGTATTCTACCATTTTGATGTTATAATAATTAAATTTCAAAATAGCGAAACATAAATGAACCTAAAAATGCCGCCGCAAAACATATAATATAAATTAAATGTTTGATTGTAACTTGAATTATAATAATTTGGAACAAGTTTATTGATTTTAATTATCATTTAACTAAAGTGATGGAAGTTTGTTTTGAAATTTAAATATTTTTGCTGACATATATCATTAGTTTCTAAATTTTATATTAATCTTTTGTTTTCTAAGTAAAATCGAAATTCAAAAATTTCAGCGCAATAATTGATCATTGCAAATTGGAATTAATGTTTTGTGATACTGTTGAACGAGCCAAAAAATTTATTGCTGAAATAGAACGAAAAAAACTGAAAGCATTGAAAAAAATTATTATTTTTAATGATTCGAAAGAAAAAATTGATCGAGAATTTTCCAAACATTCAGAAATTCAGGTATATAACTTCTTAAAAAATTTTACATTAATTAATATATCAATCTTCTGGTCAAAAAACGAAAAATTTTTAAAATTTTTCTAAGAATATATTACCTTGTAAAAATAGAATTTTAGATATCATCATGCCACATAATAGTTGAGTTTCAGGTGTCGCCGAGTTATATAATAGCTGAACTTGAAATGACATCAAAATCACTCTATAATAGTTGAGAATGAGGTATATGATAGAGATAAATGTTTATGATTATTGAATTTTGATCAGTAATATACGTAAATAATAAACCTGCTTTATGAAATTGACTACCTGACACAATTTAAAAAATTTTCCATGCAAGATTTGGTAATTTTAGGTTTATAATTGGGACTATTTATTGGAACTTGGTGAAATACATCTGAAGCCAGTAACACCTCCATCACCATCGAATATTTATATAATTTGTCATACCAGCGGTACTACAGGTCATAAATTATTTTATTATTTACAACAATTATCTAAGCTAAGTTGAGAAGAAATTAAATTGATTTTCATTTTTTTTTTTTATAAATTAGTAAGTAATATTTCTATGGTTTTTAACACAGAAATTGCTATCGATAGCCATAATGTTAGATAGAAACAAACAATATGACAGTTGAGCTCGAGATATCAAAATTCAAGGTCAATATAATAATTGAATCTTGAATTCATCAAACCACATAATAGCTGAACTTGAAATGTCACCAAATCATTTATTAATTATGCTTGAGGTACCATCAAGCTAAATAATAGCTAAGCTTGAAATGTCAGCATGTAATATAATAAATCACTTTGAAGCGTAATTTAACATATAAGGCATCGTCAGATCATTAATTAAGCTTAAACTGTCACCAAACCATATATTAATTCTGCTTGAGGTGTCATCAAACTAAGTAATAGCTAGCTTGAGATGCCACCAAGTTATAAATTAGCTGACCATGTAATGTCACGTTACCATAAAAACTTCAACTTAAACAACTTTAACTTAACTCAATTAAGCTTCAGGTACACCCAAAGGTGTTCAATTGTCACATCGTGCAATATTAGTTTCGATGAGTGGACTATATGTTCAATGGTGTTTGCCACCTCATGATATTGTTTTTGATCATAATGATTTATATCTGTCATTTCTACCACTTGCTCATGTCTATGAGCAACTACTAGAGGTCAAAAAAAAAAAAATCTCCTTTTTTTTTTCTAATTTTTCTGGCAATTGTAACTTTTAAAATTTTTGAAAAAACCAAATAATTAAACAACTTTACTCATAAATGAAATTTTTTCCAAATTTTCAAAAAATCGTCGATAAATGAAAAAAAATTTTTTCAAATTGATGAAAAAATAAATCAATTAATTAATTTAGGCATTCATTATTTACATTGGTGGTCGAATTGGTATTTTCGGTGGTGATCCAAAACGATTAATTCATGATATGCGACTGTTACGACCAACAATTGCAGCTTTTGTACCACGATTATTAAATCGTTATCATGATATGGTGATGGAAAATGTAAACAAGCAAAATATTGTCAAGCGATTCATCTTTCACATTGCATTAAAAGTATGTGTTTCTTTGATTAATTATTGAATGAGCAATTAGTTTTAAAAGATGAAATGTTAAAATTATTTCACACTAAAAAGTGAACTACTTATCATAAGAAAAATTATAACATATTAATAAAAAATTGAAAAATATTTCTTTGGGCATTTTTCATGTGACAATTACTTTCACATCATATTTCGTGAAAATGAATGCATTCAAAGTATTTAGTCGAAATTACGACAGTTAGCTAGAGGACAACTTCAATTTAATACAGTATGGGATAAAATAGCTTTCAAAAAAATTCGGAATCTTTTTGGTGGCCAATTACGACTAATTACATCTGGTGGTGCACCAATTTCCATTAATGTGATGAATTTTTCACGAATTGTTTATGGCTGTTTACTCATTGAAGGGTAAGTGTTGTGAAAAATCTCCTGAATTCTTGAAAAAAAATCCCTTTTTAAATTCAAAAATTTCTGAAATACATTAGCAAATTATAACCTAAAGAAAAAAGGAAATATATAAAAGATTTTCGACAGATAATTAGTAATTTCAAATTGAATAATAAGGTAAGAAGGAAAAACATAGCTAAAAAAATGAAAGCTAAAAATTTTCAAATCGAAATATTCGAATTTACTAATTCCTTTAAGATATGCAAATTTTCTTATAGCTATGGTCAAACGGAATGTTCCGCAGCTGGTACTATAACATTGCCATTTGATACGGTCGGTGGACATGTTGGCGGACCAGCGGCTTGGGCTCAAGTCAATTTTCCATTTTTACAGAACATTTATCTACACTTTTTTTTCGATGCTAATATTAATTTCAAATTTAAAGTTATTTAAATTCATAATATTTCTTAAATGAACTTATCACAGATTTAGATTAAATTAGTGGATGCAAAAGAGTTAGGATATAGTGCAGAAGAAAATACCGGTGAAGTATGTTTCCGTGGTGCTGGTCTTATGGATGGTTATTTTAACGATCCAGAACTTACATCACAACGAGTAGATCAAGAGGTTCAAATTTGAAGAAATCAATAGTGATATATTTTATCATTGCAAAATTTTAAATTATTTTTCCATGGGGAAATTTTTTTTTTTGCTAAAATATAATTCATTTCATCAAGAAATATATCAAATTCTTTTTTCATTTTCTGTAATTCTCAATTTTTAGGGTTGGTTACATACCGGTGATATTGGAATGTGGTTGCCTAATGGTTCACTGCGTATTATTGATCGCAGAAACAATTTATTCAAATTAGCACATGCTGATTTTGTATCACCTGAACAAATTGAAAACGTTTATTCACAACATCCTTTAGTAAAACAGGTAAGTCATATGAGAAATGGAAGAAAAAAAAGAAAATAAATAAACAGGTATTTTTAGAAAGGAATTTTCATTCATAAAATTTCTAACAAAGTTTTGGTGAAAATGATTTTATTCATTTTGTTTAAAATAATATTTCTATTTGTAAATTTGTAGTTGTTGAATTGTTTAAAAAAAAAAAAAAAAAAAAACCTTACATCCTTTCCATCTAATTTTTTCTAAACGAACTTCTCTATGACTGATTAAATTACTTGAAAAGAAAAAAAATTTTCATTTCAGATTTTCATTTATGGATCACCCATGCATGAATATTTAATAGCTATTGTTGTCGTTGATGCTGAAAAACTCTATATTGATATGCGAAAATCAAATAAAGAGGTAATTTTTCAAGTTTTTGAAAATTTTCGAAATTTCGTTTTTGTTTCTTTAACAATTATCCACTCATCTTATGGTTTAATCGAGTAAAGTAGACTTTTCCAAAGAAAAAAAGGAAGATACCGCAAAAAATTCAGAAAAAAAAACCAATCTTTTCCACAAATTTAAATCTAAAAAAAAAAAGGAAAAGAAAATTTTCAAAAAGTTAAGCTTTCCATTTTTCGTGGAAATATGAAGTACTTAGTCCATTTTATTCAATTTCATCTTTTTTTTTTTCTTAAGCTTGGAACCTTCTCAATGAAATCTCAATTATGGATAAAAGAATTTCTTTCGGATCGAAATGTACGACGATATTTCCTGACTAAGCTACGAAAATTCGGTTGCAAAGAAGGTTTGAGTAGTATAGAACAAGTTAAAAACATATACTTGTTGGAAGAAGAATTCACAGTCGAAGCTGGCTTAATGACACCAACCTTGAAAATTGTTCGGATGAAACTTCGGGATAAATTTAAAGATATCTTGGATGAAATGTATAATGAAGAATTGGATGCAAATCTAGTGTTAAGATAAATTTGTAAGATTTGGTCTGAAAAAAAAAAAGATTATGCAAATTATCAATCATTAACATCACAAATAATTGGAAAAACTGTAAATTTATGAGACAATAAATTAAAATCACAATTTCTGAAACTATAATTCGAAAAGATGACAAATATGAAATGATCCTGCTATTGCTAATAATAAGTTGTTATTTTTTGCAAAAAACTACATTTTGAAAAATAATGCAATAAATATGATGTCCTTTTCTCAAGTTTTAACACACTGAAGTGAATAGTTCCGATAATTTCAAACTAAACAGCAAAATAACAAAAATTTTTTGCATTTTTGAATAAATTTCGCTAATTTTAAAAATTATTTTTGATTAATTTGGATAATTTTAGATGAGCATTATGTACTGATTTTAAATAACTATCATCAAGACCATATTCTTAATAATGATTATTGATTAGTTTGAATAAGTATAACTTAACTAATTGGATAAATCAAATAAGTGGCTGCTGGTTAGCTCGGATAATCTCTTTTAATCTATATATTATAAAAATGTAAATCATCGTTCCTGTTATTTCTCACGCAACTTTGCAATCTCTTCATCGAATGCTTTCAAATTTTGACACAACATCAAAACTCAGTGCCAACCTTTACAACTGTACGGTTTAGATCTAGACACGTGACGCTCACATGGACAATTATATGTTGTGTTTTCTCGAGTCGGCAAACCAGACAGTCGCTTCATCTACGCAGACAATGGAAAAAAAAAGTATTGTATACCCAGCAGCATTGTCAAATTAAACATATTAGAAACGTGCGCTTTCTCTGCTCTTTCTTTACCTTTTAACCAGACTGAGCTATAGTAACTATGTACATAAGAAGTATATAAAAACGTGTATTCGAAAAAAAAAAAAAGAAAGGATATATAAAAAGTACGTATAAAAAACGTGCAATATGTGTATTCGGATGAAATGTTGTTTCAAAATTTCAGAGCAACAGGTAAGAACTTTAGGAGATCTTAAATTTTGAACTAATATAGATAAGACGCGTATTTAAGAAATTTCGGAGATTTTGAACAAATGAACGTTTTCATTTTTATTTATATAAAGTAGCTGGACCGGCCGGGTACGGCTAATTATTAAATATAATTATTACTAAGTAAATCGGTTAGCGATTATTCTTGGTGTTGGGTAATTGCCAATAAATAATTCGGGTAATTAATTACTATTCAGCAACTCGTAGTATTAATTCTACTTATTTGATTTACCTAATAAAACTAGATAATTCTAAATATTACTTATTTAATCATTTACTTAACAACTGACTTAATCATTTAATAAACTTAATAAATTTTTTAATCGTCATCATTGATAAAAATTCATTGTGCAAATGCTTGATGCATTAAATCAAATTTTTACGTATTATTCTAATTAAAAAAAAAAAAGGTGAATCAAATTTTTGCCTTTCTTTGTAATATTCAAATCCAAACATACAGCTTGAAGCATATCAATGATAACATAGATAATGACCTATATTACAATAATGTACACATTAATGTGCAAAAAAAAAAGGACAGGTCGCAAGTCGACGTTTACGGCCTTTTTAAAAAACCAGAATAAATGAATCATCCGTTCGACTAAATCTTCATTTGTAACGAGAAATTGTGCAGTTTCTGAAGAATATAAACGCTAATTAGACTTATAAGATTGTTTAGAAAATCAGATATTGAAATATATATGTTATTTGACGAAACGGTAAAGATTATTCAGTTTAGACATTGAATGATATGTTATGCTGGGTCAGTGGTGAAAAAAATATTATGAGGAAGGAAGGAATAATAGTGATTGATAATATTAAAAAGATAGGAGTTAAAAAACATAGCGATTGATCTACAAATCGCAGCAAATGAAGTTACCGGATGGGTTTAGTTGTGAGTTGCGATTGTACGGCGATATACTTGGGAGTTGTAAAATAGCCTAGGACTTTACTGCTTTCAGATGTGTTTGAGTTATATATGGGTTGGCGTAGCGTTCATGTTAGATTATATCAGCTTTAGTTTGAGTTTATTAATAATTCTGTGGGAATATTGGCAATAATGTCGTATTAAACGGTGTTAGTGATAACGCAGATATTAACGCAAATAATGATTTTAGCTTTGAAATATATCGAGTTCTTTTAAACAATTTATGAGTTTTTCTCTTTCAGGACATACTACTTTTCCATAATTTTCTATTCATATCACATGTAGTTGATTTTTTACATTGACATATATCGAATTTCTTATAGTTTATAAAATTTTTTTTTCCAGAACATACATTGCGACACAAAAATAAATCATTGGAAATGTGGCAGGTTTTGATCGGTTCGTTTGTTTGTTTATTGATGGAAAATTGAAATTATAACAAAACCTGACATCATCTTTTTAATATATCAGATGAAGAAAATCTTATTGATGATTAGTTTGGCGCATTTTTTTGTTTCTTTTTTTTTATCGAGGAGTTTTAATTTCATTTTTACTTTTTAATGTTAGTTTGCTTGTATAACTTATATTCATTTCATATTTCATTTGTATAAGTAGTTCAACAACGAGGTATAATTTTAATCGTTGTTTGGACAAAATGAAAAATTTAATTCGTCAATCAATATTTTCGGAACATAAGAGTATAATGTATTGCAGGAAACGTATGATAGAACTTAGCTTAACATTTGAAACTATAGCATACTCTATCAAGTATAATAGAGAGATCATCTGAATTAAGTCTGTGATTGATTATAAAATTCAAATTACAAAGTGATCCAGTTTTGCGAACTTCTCAGAAATAAAATTTTAATTTTTATGAAATTACAAAATTATTTCGTTCATTCATTATCCATATTCTCTTGTTGCTCTTGATGATTGTATCTATGAAAACCATTTATTGATTTATTTATTCATTCCAACCGATAAATATTGCACTATTTCAGCTAGGTATTCAAAAATACTTGTTATGCCATTTGTGGTGGTAATTGGTGCAGTTGGTTATTTTATAGAACAAAAACTTTCCACTCCAAAGAAAATACCATATTTGGATGCATCGGTGAAGGAAGGACGTGAACAACGGCAAATGGAAATTGAATTAGATTCAGAGTATGGCACTCCAATGGATATTAACAAAATTAAAAGTAAAATTGTTCCTGAATCAAGCTTACTATTGAATACAGGCCGAAAAGGTCTGATTGACAATGAAAGCCGTTGTTAGGCATTTCATTGTAGCATTATTAATAGCTACGGATATTTTGAAATATATTGCTTTTATTTTTTGCTACATTTTCGATAATTTATATGTTTCTATTTTTGTAAAAATATTACAGCAATGGTATACAGAATTTGTGATTTCTTTATCCCTTTTTCTACTCATTTATTATTTCCGCAAATCGATCAAATAGTCTCTTATTATTGTAAATTCAGTTAATCTTACATTTTTAAAACAGTTTCTTTCATTTATTTATTTATTTCTAATTTTTGATTCTAATTCATGTAAATGCATATATTATAATTATTGATTATATAAGATGCCCAGGAAATTGTAATTATATTTATAGTACAAAAGTAATACTATTTAATGGATATACATTTAGAATGAATTAAAGTTCGTTTATTCATTGCCAAATCCTTGTATTTATGCATGTTTAAAAAACGATAAAAATTCATTACTATTAGACGATATTGTCATTGTAACCGTTTTTACCCGGGGATAATTTACTACAGTTCTTGAATGTTTCAGTTGATTGCAAATTTCATCACAAAGTCGATGATGAAAATCTCCTGAATTCAATAATGCTTGTTTTTAGAAGCTATCAGCCAAGTTTGTTGAATTAATTTTCGGAATAATGGACTGGAGAATTGCTGGTTTGTTAAATTTTTTCGCAAAATCTTGTATATATAATAAAGGGTCAGTATTCGGGATCATTATTCAAAAAAAAGGATTTGCATCATATGTCCAAAGGTCTGTTATTGACTTTTTTTCAATCCCTCTATTGCTTAATTCATTTGGATTATAAGCGAGACTCTTTTTGAGGAAGAATTAGTTCTTTATAATTCCTAGTTTGGGCAAATGAGATTGAAATTTGAATTTTTTTTTTTTTTTGTCACGCAAAATACATTTACTTAGTGATGGAATTTTAGTTAAAAGTCTTACTTAAAATTTCATTAATTATCGTTACGGTCAAGTTCCTTAACAATAGTTTAATTCCTATCTTTATCTTATTCTCTTATTTTATGAAACGAAGTCATTACGATGTGTTGGGCATTCCATATGATGCAACAGATGAAGAAATAAAAAATGCATTCGTTAAGAAATCGCTAGAAGTAAGCTTTGAGTTTTCTTTTTTTTCATATTGAAGCAATAGTGAAAAAAGGGTTATTTAAAATCTACATTGTTTTTTCTACTTAGCTCTAAAATATTGATTTTTTTTAGAATATTTTATTACATTATCTATTGAGATAATGGAAACGTCAATTTGGCAGTTCATTGACACTGGCATCATGGAATTTATTAACTTAGTTTTAAAATTTGTAGGATTCAGGTATTCATGCAAGATATTTCTCCATATAAGTTCATACCGTATTTCTGATAAAAACTTCTAAATAGAACTTTTTGTAACTTTTTTGTAAGTTCTGCCTTTCAATTAGTAGCATTATGTGTCTGTAAAATCAATCAAACCGCCATATAATAGACATTTCGATCACTTATGCCTGATATCAACTATTTAAGTAGTATTATGTTCCATAAACCGTATTTCTAATTAAATAAACAATGTGTTTGAAAAAAGTATTTGAAAGCTTCCTTTATCTCAAAGTTATTTCAAATAAATGACTCCTTGTATAGAAAATAAAAAAGAACTATTTAGTAATGACCAAGAATTTCCCTATATTTTTCATTATTATTAGCTGCATCCAGATGGTAAAAATTTTAATCCGGAAATGGTACGATCGATAGATAAGTATGCACCAGATCTCACCGAACATTTCGTGCAATTGAAAATGGCTTATGATATTTTACGACGTCCAATTCGGAGAAAGCAGTACGATCAAATGATGGGAATTGAACGTTTGAAACGTTTCTGTAGGGTAAAATTCATATTTCTTCTAATATCACTCGACTTTTCAATATTAATTAGAATTGAAAGTAGCGAGTAGAGATCGACTCAGTTTGAACTATGACTAAAGCATGTATTTTCTAAAAGCAATGTAGATTTCATATATTTTTCAGCGACCGGAGAAGTTAAATCTTTACGATATTGAAACCAAACAGCAAAGTTTTTTAAGAAACTTTGGTATGTCAGCTCGAGAATTCGTCAGCCGTGATTTCTATGTGCGATTAGCAGATAATTCAGATAATTCGCTGATGTATTTCACTGTTGGCGGTTTAATAGTCGTTTTGATACTGCAAAAATTATACGTCTGGTAGTGCTTTCTTGAATTCAATATAAAGAAAATTAAGGATATGGTGCATTCAGAAATAGATGCTCACCAAAATTAAAGAAAAATATAAAGAAAATTAAGGAATACTTATCAACGATCTATCACACCAATCTTCGATAATTGATAATTTTATTCAGCGGATGTATTTTTAGTAATCATCTATGAAGTATACTATTATGAAGTGTAATGTTATGATCATGCGATTGCACCTTAATGACATGTATCGGCCTAAGACATTTATATACTAAGAGTATTAGTTATCATAAAAAACTACGATTATTCTCATGGTGTTATAATGTTGAATTTCTATCAACACTTCCGAATAACTATATGAGTTTTGGATTTTTAGCAAATCATGTATTTTTAATTTCGTTTTTATAGGTATCTAGAATCTACCAACGACGAAAAATCTGATATAAAAACTGAAAGAAAAGTATGTGATATAAAAATATGAAACACGGTGATTCGAATGCTGAACTTTTCAACTAAATAATGATGGGTAAAACTTCATGACTCATCTCTATTTGTTTCTAGCGATGTAATTATCAGAGGACTCGAAATTTTGAAATAGGGAATTTGCGAGATTGATTTTTATGTTCTCCATTTTATTTTTATAGTAATTTGAAGTTTGCGAAAAAGAACAAATAGGCATAAAATTTATGTCATACTATGAGAATATAAAGCGATCAAAGTTCCAATTCCAAAACTAATATTGACGGGAAAAATAATCAACGAATAATTTTTTCTTTTGATTGAAAACAGCATATTATAAATATTAAATCTTTGAGTATCGGCGGTTTTTCGGTTGAAGGCTAGAATTTGTAAAGATTCGGCGTTTTTTGATTGAAAGATAGAGTTCAGAAGGGAAAAATTGTTTTGAATGCTTTTGTGGTCAAAGAATAAAATAAAAATAAAACAAAACTCTATCTTTCGGCAGGATATTCTATGTGTCATACAAAATTCCAAAAAAATTGCTCTGTATCTTCATACTTTGAGAGAAGCAAGAAGCAGGGTGCCAAAAGAGTGGGAGAAGAGGATCATTTAAATAATTGATTTCTGATTGCTTTTTCTTTTTTTTCTCTGTCCTTCCTCTGTCTTCTTCTCTATACTCAAGTAATAATTAAACAATCTACGTGACAGTTGTTTTATTTGAATTTTTTATTTTTTTTATGACTCGAAAGAGTTTTTTCTTTTCTTTTTTTTTTTTTTTTTTGTCTTTTTAAATTGAGAAGAATTTTGCATAGTTGGTGAAAGAGAATTAGTTCAAAAAAAAATTCTCTTCTCAGGATAAATTCTATAAATTCTGTTTAAATTATTTTGTTTCTTTTCGTTTATTTCTATGCAATTTTTTAATTTCAATTTACTTATTTTTCAGTAATGTTTTATGATATTCTTATCGTCGTCTTTGAAGCCGGATTCCATTCGTAGTTGTTTATACAGTCTAATAATCTCATTTCTTTTGCAGCTAAGAAAAATTGAATTTTATTCATCGTTAATATTGCTTTGAATCCTCCAAATTACAATGTAATGACTAGAATTGTTGAGTGAAAAGGAATGATCAGATTTAAAATCGTTAAAAAGTTCGAGATCTTGTTCTAATAGTACCTAAATTTGGATTCATTTCAAAAATTAGATGAAAAGCTATTCTAAATCAGCCAAAACTAATCATGATGATATTGTAAAAAATATGGTCAGTGTAAATGTTGTCGGACAAGTTTTTCTTTTCAAAATTTATTAAAGTAATATTGCAGAATTTTTTTTTTCCATGTGGAAATAATAAAGATGTATTATTTGATCAATGAACAAATAATGGGTGCTAAATTTTATATTTACAAAACATTGAAAATTCCTTGCATGAAAAATTAATTGCCTGTAATTCAAAGCATGATTTTTTTTTCTAATTTTTACCTTAAGAACTTTTTTAGAATAAATTAATGAATGCTGTAGCTATTAGATAACTAACTGTTGGAAACATCTGGAAAATTATGTTCGAAGTTTTAAGAATTTCAGTAGCGGAAAAAGATTATGACTGTATTCAAAGAATGCAATTGCAATATTTGCTTGTTAGAATTTTAAAATTTAGTTTTCGAATCTATCAGATGTGTACTCAACTAATGATATTTTTGTATTATTGGACTTATTAAAACAGTATTATATATTCTATGCCTTGTTCTGAAGTGATTAATGCATTGTTGAGTATTTAAATATATAAATTTGAATATTATTTTTCATAATTTAAATTGAATTTTTTGTGGTAAGTGAAGAGTCCCGGTGATTTATTTCTCATTCATTTGTGCTTTTGTATTATTTATTAGAAAACTGTAGTATTATCTAATAGTCAAAGCTGCAATGTGGCATAAATTAAATGTATACTCATTTCTTTTTTCTTTTCCATTTTTTTTTCTTGCTTATTCGTTCAATAAATATATTATGATCAAATATTTTCATAGATTTTTGAACTCGAATATTTGGTTTACAGACCCTAAATGATATATTATCTTGAAGTATTTCCAAAAAAAATTTTTTTTTCCAAAAATTGAAAATTTTTTCTGAGTATGGCTTTTGTTATTCATCAAATCATCAAATTTTGTGGAACTGTTTTTTTTTTCTGTTTTGCTTTGTTTTTGTTTTGTTTTTTTTTTTTTTTTTTTTTTTTTTTTTTTTAATTTTTTTTTTTTTTTTTTTTTTTTTTTTTTTTTCTAAAGAATGTAGAAATTATTTCTATGCTTAATCGTCCATTTTCATTTGTTTACTTTGCATTTATTTATTTATGATTTTGGTTTTGCTTTGTTTTTTTCTCTTGTACATTCTTCTACTTATTTGCTTGTTTACTTGTTTATCTCGATAATTGTTCGAAATCGCTGTAATCAGACAATTTCATTAATCAAACTTATCAAGTAAATTACACTCAAAATTTATAACAAAATCATAAAATTTCTCATTTTCATAATATTTATTGATGATTCAAGTAGTAGGAAAGATTGTATGAGTTTATATTAATTTTGTACTAAAAAGTGAATTATTTAGGTTTTTCCATCCATCCTCAATGGGAAATGTACTAAAGGTAGTAAATTGACATATCCAAGTGGCAAAAGTTGGAAATATTTTGCTCGACGACAAAACGTATCCAATCTTTCTTCACTTACCCTTGTATCTTTTGATAATCAAAATTAAATAATTGTTGTTTGTTTCCATTAGATTACATTTCTCATACTCCTAATTAATTTTATTAAATTTTAAGGAAGTTGGCAAATATGTATAATTAATTAATGATCTGTCAAAATTAGTTCTATTAAAATCTAATAACTTGCCGTTAACGCATGAAGACTGCAACTTAGCTTTCATAAATTGATCATAATTTATTAAGTTTTAGATAGAAGTTTTTATAGATCTTAGTTTTTAATCGACTTCTATAGATTTATTTCTTTTTCTTTATTGTAATTTTACATGATGCGTGATCGACATATAGAATCTCACGTGATCACCTTTTTGTTTGTTTTGTTCCATTGCTATATTGACTTTTTTATCAATTTTTCGGCACGATATGTCGTGATCGACATAGTATAGGTATCTGATATACATATATGTATAAGCTAATCGTTTTTTTAATATTTTCTATTTTTTTTACTATTCTTTTTTTTTTGCTTGAAAATCTAATCCATTTTAGTGTGCATCTTTACGTCAAATCATCGTTTATCGTTACAGAAATCGTGATCGAATAAATTGAAGAATAATTTCATTTGTATATCATAATCGAATAAATTGAAGAATGATTTCATGTGTGATTAATTATATTATTAATTACAGGTGAATTTATTGTTTAATTTATTCCTACTAAAAGTCATACGAATTTTGCAAATCTAATTAATTTTCTTCAAATGTGTATGCCGCGTCTTGATGGTGTTGTAATGCCATCAGTTCGACGACCACTGTATTATTCTTCACATCTTTGGCTTTCCACACATCAGAATATCTCTACGAAGAATTATTATGATATTTTGGGAGTGAAACGAGATGCTTCAATTGCTGAAATTAAAACCGCTTTTTATAAATTGTCAAAAAAGGTATGATTATCGCAATTTTATTATACTTTAAAAAAAAAAAAATGGAAGCTTTCTATTTCATCCTTTTTTTAAAGCATATTACATGTATCATTTCTAATTAATTTAATGATCTATTATTTGTAAATGACCCATTAAATATCACGAAGAAAGTGATTAACTCATTTTCCGGTTATTCTTTTATTCTTTTTCTTTTCTTTCTTTTTTTTTTCTTTCCTTTTTTTGTATGCTGCCATTTACAACAATTTGAGGAGGAGCAGTCCTGTTGAATGTAATATTTAATCGGAAATCAATGGAGATATTCAAAAATTTGGAGGGTAGAAAAAAGTTCTTATTTCTGTTTATGAGACCCTGTAGATGTGGTTTAAATTGTCAATATATTGATGTTTGCTTTTTCTCTTTTTTATCGATAATTAAAGAAGGTTTTACTTATGAAAGAGTTATAAAAAGCAAGGTAGTAGGATGTTACATTGTAAAATGAACAGAATTTCTGATAATACAATCGTCCTGAAGTCAAGAATCACCATTTACTGCTTTGATTGCTAATGATTCGGAACTTTTGGCCATAACGAAATGATCATTATCATTCTATTCCTTCAAAAAGCTACAAATATTCCTTTATTCTTTTCTATTACAATAGGATATTTAGTTGCTGATGAAAAAAATAAATCGATGAATTATCTTGTTCAAATTCATTTTTATTTATCCACTAATATTTTTTCAGTATCATCCGGATGCTATCAGCAAATCAAGGGATGTTAGCATGCAAGCAACGATCTACCTGGAAATTAAAGATGCATATGAGGTATTGAAAGATAAGAAAAAGCGACAAGATTATGATTTGGAACTTACGAATACGTTTACTTTTCATCCAACATACGGGAAATATAGTGAAGCCACTGGTCAAAGCTCAAAAAAATACGATCAATCAAACGTAAGTTTTGCGTCGATAATTTTTGTTTCTATCTTTTTAACGCCATTTTATGAGAACTAATAAATCCTGTAGTTTCTTTAGCAGATTGACTGTCTACTCATGCAAAATTTACATATTTGGCATAATTTAATAGAAATTACTGTTAATTTTAATATGAGGAGAATTGGAAAGGAAAGGAAGTAAGGCGATGAACTCTTATGTATTATATTAGAGAGAAGGAAAATTTTATAAAATGTATATTCTATAATCCAGTTGTTTTCCATTAATCAGTGAATATCATTAAATGTGAAATTTGATAGTAATTGCTTCCTGAAGGTTACTTGCTTATTAATCGAAATATTTTCGTTGTGAAGAAATTTACTGTGAACATATTTTATTGTGAATCTTAATTTGTGATGTTATCTGCCGATGTATCTTACAAAAGATTGCTTACTCATGTGCGCCGAAGTCAAAATTTTGAAAAAAAAAAAAAAAAAAAAGGTGTAAGAAGTCATAAATTCATTGAAATGTTAATTCACTGAATAAATATTTATAATTTACTTTTTCTCAGTTTTGACTACATTTTATTGCGATTATTTTTTCAGTTTTACGCAAGAACACCACAATATGATAATGAAAAATGGTATGAATGGTATCAGAAGCGACGTAGGAGTCAAATGGAAGTACATTGGGATCGGAAGTAATCAATTTTGTGTAATTTAAATATGGTTTTAACATTTTTTCCAGTCATTAAAAAAGTTCCATTCCAAATTTGTGAAGAAAACTAGTTTCACTATCTATGTCTTTTATTATTCTCCGCTAAAAAATGAAATGTCAGAAGACTAGAATGGAATCATTTTGGATTAATAATTATTAATTATTAATATGTATTTGCATATTTAAGTTGCTATTTCTTGTCTTATATTTTATTTTCGGAATAAATATTATCAGCAAATTTAAAAGTGGTTTAAAAATTTTTTTCCCTAAACCTAATATTACTACAAAAAAGAAAAAAAAAGAAGCATGTAGAAGTAATAAACTGACATTTTCACTAATTTGAAAATGATTTCAAAGCATTTCAGGAATACTGAAGACTATTGGCTAAGAACCATATTCATTTTTTTCGTGGCATCTTTTATATTTTCTATGATTGTGCGCATACGGACTGAACAGTAAGTTCCTTCAAGATTTTCGAAAAAAATGTTATTTTTTAATCATCAACATAGAACGATAATTTTGCATTTTTCAGAAAAAAGAAACAAAATTGTTGTGGATTTTCGGAAGATTTTGATATTTTTAGCAAAATTTAAGATATCCAAGTGTAGTCACAAATTATTTGTCGGTTTTTTCTTTGCAAGTTAAGTACATAGAATGGTCAATTTACTAAGAATTATGGAGTATAAAATATACAAATTTATTGAAATTCAGTAGAATTTCTAAATTTTCAGTCTTCGACGAAAAGAGTGGATAGTATATACGGCGCGAAAAAATATTACACAAGAAAATGAAAATAAAATTTTGAAGCGATATCCGGAAACAGTCCAGAAAGAAAACAATATGGCTGCAGTCGAAGGAAAAGAAGAAATTGCTGAACCGTAAGAATAGAGACTGATAAATTGATCGAGCATCTGCTTCTGAATGTTTTTAATAGTATACTAACATAATACTTAATAGTATACTAAAGCAAAAATGTAGATTGTGTACATATCTCCTCATATTTAATGATTTATCTTACATTATATTTAATTACTTAGGAGAAATCATATTGGTTTGGGAAATGAGTGTTGACAGTTTATTGGCATATGCTTGACTTTATGATCTTGTCTTTTGTCAAAGTCCTTTTTCCGGTTTCTAAGAATTTATATATTGCTGAAGTAAGGACACCAAAAACCTTGGTCATTATGATCAATTGCTGAAGAATCAGTTTCTAAAACCACTCATTTCTCCTTAATTTTATACTTTTCTGAATATTCTTTTTTATAATCCGATAATATTGGATTTGCCATAATCTATAAATTACTAATAGCGTACCATTAATCAGAACCATTCGGAAGATTTCGGTTAGTCCTAGGAATAATTAGCTTTGTTTGAATCTAATTATTGTAATTATATGAATGAGACATGGGAATATTTTAGTTTAGAAATTAAATTATTAAGTCTAGTGTTAAATGTATACAGTTTGCTTATGATAAATCAAGAAACTTTAGCGATGAATCACAATATTATAACAATGTTGGAATTTTAATTCGATTTCATGACCTCATTTTGTAATTTTCACTTTGTAAATATAATTTCCATATAATCTCAGCCAAGAAATTCTAACAATTTTAGTATAAAATAAATTGAAATTTTCGAATTACCAAAAATTTTTGTGTGCGAATGCTAACATTTATGTGAATAATACAGTTAATTTAAGGTGAAAGAAATGACATAATCAAGAATTGGTAGAAAATCAAAAGTATCAATTGAACAGAAATTTGCTTTAATTCTAAATGCACAGAAATTAAGATTTGTAGTTTGCTATCTTTCTTTTTCTTCGACATGTGACAATTTACTGATAATCCATTGTTATATTATATTTATGACAATTTTGGAATGTCAATATTTGAAAAAATTTTCTGGTTTCATGAAAATTTTGAAATGTCAACAATTTTTAAAAATTTTTTAAAACAATTTTACAATCATTTTTTCCAGTTATGTCTGGTATTTTATTGTTTCCTTCGGAGTTTTAATTTTTATCAGTAAATTGAGCTGTTTCCAGGTTAATTTATGTAATTTGCCTCTTAAACAGATTTATTGTTCGTATCCGATCTTACTGTTCTTTGACTAATTTCAATTTTTTTCTCTGTGCTAAATCATAACAAACATACTCTACTTTTCAATGTATTTGATTTTACATGTACTTTAAGGCAATAAAGTTTTACAAATGATTGATTTATTACTCATTCTATGATTATAAAGCTCTATATTTTTCAACTTTTAATTGTTACTGATGGGATATAATTAAGTATTCCGTGTAGATTCTAACGATCTTTTTGTTCGAATTAGTAAATTTCTGATTTTGGTTCGAATCCGGTCATTTCACGAATCTTATACTCTAGTTTTTTCAAGAAGTTCGCAATTCTTTGAAAAAGGCTTGATTTTAAAGTATGATGAAAATATTTAAGTGAAAGTTAATCTAACTTGGCCTTTTTTCGAGTTCGTAAATTTTTAATTTTGGTTTCAAATCGCTCACTTCACGATTCTCTTGTTTTTAATTTTTTTCAGGAAGTTTCCGACCAGATTTCTCGAGAATGGCTTGATTTCAAATATGATAAAAATATATTGATAAAGGTCAATTCTAACTCGTCGTTTTTACATATTTCAAACGAAAGCATCACCGTAATTATAATAGTACAATTATGTTATGAATAATTATGAAGATTTCACAATCATAATTTATATTTCAAGATTTTAAATTAACGCTTAATTTCTCGTTCTTCTTAGATTCCATCTCATGTATGTGTCGGAAAATGAAATTTGAATGACAAATGAATTTAAGGAATTATTGAGCTATCACATGTTTCAAATTACTTTTACAATGTATTCTGGATATCGGTTGATCTTCATGAAACGAATTCTCTATTCGTCCAATCGATTCATACGACAAGCAATCGATTATCAAAAAAATTACTACGATATATTGGGTGTTAGTCGCAATGCGACACAACAAGAAATCAAAAATGCTTTCTATATGTTGTCCAAAAAAGTTGGAAAAAATTGCAAATAATTTAAATATACTTGAATAGTAGATGAATTTAAGTAAATTGTATGGTAATCGAATCATTAATAATCTCTTTGACAAATTAGATTTATCTGAAGTTCAAGTAAATCGTATCATAATATCAGTATATTAGTTTTTTACTTTCGAAATATATCAGCTTCAAATATCAATATGAATTGTTAAAATAACCTTTATGTTATAATATATGTACGTACTTTCACTGTTTCTTATGAAGAACATTAATGTTACTGTACTTTGTATAATATTTGCCAAGTTCATTTCCATGTCAGTGATAATAGAACTTAGATTAAATAAATTTTCATATGGAAAAATAATCGTAAAGAATTTCTGCTCTGTAATTTCAGTATCATCCAGATGTTACCGGAAGTGCTGCTGAAAGCGCCCTCACGGAACGATTTCTCGCGATTAAAGAAGCATATGATGTGCTCAAAGATGTAGATAGTCGGAATGAATATGATGCATATCGAGCGCAGACAAGTTTCGATTGCAGTCGGCAAACTTACAGTAGACAAAATATGAGATATGGTACTTGGAGAAGTAGTCGTTTTACTGGTAGCAACTATTATCGTAATAATTGGCGATATGATGATGCTCATTTGAAGAGGGTTTGAAATTTCATAAAATTTTAACAAATTATATTTAAATACCATTATTATGATTTTTGATATCATTATTATGATGTCAAAAATGTTTAATGGATACTAAATATTTTTAATATTATAGTGATCGTCTTTGTTTGCAAATACTTATATGGAAATGTGAAGAAAGAGAAAAAGAAAGATGATTCAGGATTGATTAAGAAGATTTCTAGATGGTTTAAAAGAAGGATTTTAAAAAGCAAAGATTAGATGACTATTTTTCTTTTGTATAATCAGAAAAAAAAAAATCTTTTTTCATTTTTTTGAACTTTTAACTCATTATTTCTATGCACCTTTTTCTAGGTTTTCGAAGTATTACAACGTCGTGCGGAAGAATATGAAAAAGCTCAGAAAGAACGGGATGACAGGTTTTGGGAAAGATTCTATCAGACTGAACGGGAACGCTATAAACGGCGTCAGGAAATGCCACCGAGGCCTAGTGTTAAACTTGCAATCGATAGGTTAATCATTTGTGTCTGATTTTACCTATAAAATTCAATTGTTGAATCTATTTTGGACGGTTTATTCGATGGATAGATGAGACGAAATGGTTTTGAATTCGATTTCTTGAACACTTTTCTAAAATTTCATCTAAAACATGTTTGGCATACTACCATAGTTGTAATCAGACAAGAGATTCTGAGAATTTTGATGAAATTTTTTTGAATAGTTTCTAAGAATAAGTGAGGCTTTTCTCATCTTATATTTTAATTAAAGTTTTCTTTCAGTTGGCTCAGTGGACCATTACTTCCATATTTACCTTATTTAAGTGCTGCTCTGATTGTTTATATGATAGGATTCTTCATTCTTTCATTGCACAACATTATCTCAGGCAGGTAAACCCTTTTCAATTTGATAAAGTTTTGAATATTTTTAAATTACTGTGGAAAATTTCGAACTTTGTCATTGTGAGAAAATAAGATTGTGCTGATGAATTTTATGCTTTAAAGAGAAGCAATCGGTGATATGAATGAGGATAATCAGTCACAAGCAATGCTTAATGAAACGGAAGTTGTAGAAAGTGAATTATGTGCGAAGGATTTCAAATCTGACCAATCGTACTAATGTTATGGTACCTTTCAAAGATTTTATTTCGAATTTAAAGTTTCCTATGTAAAAGCTATCATTTCTTGAATAAATTTTGAATTTATTTCTAATATAAGAAAGTATACTAGCAATATTGTTTCCCTTATAGACATCACTTCATGTTAATAGTAAGCATAATTATGGATAATTCGCTTAGAAAAAATCATCTCTTCCTTGAATTCTATTTTCAGATCAGTTTTTGATCGATATTTTATCGAAATGTTTCAATAATTTACTGAAAATTTACTGTTACTTCAGATATTCGGTCGCAGCGTACACTTTAATGGATAATTGGTAATGTTTTGATGCATTCAATCCGGAACAAAAAAAAAAAAAAAGATGTATCCTCATTTCACTTATGAAATTTTTATTAAATGTTGTTCTAATTAAAAAATTCCTTATTCTGCCAGCTATTCGTTTCATTTTTTTTTTTTTGCCGCTCCAAATCTTATTGTAAGTCCACAAATTCCGCTTTTTTTCTTTTTCTTTTTTCTTTTTTTTTTTTTTTTTTTTGAAAATTTCAAATGGAAGCAATTAGATAATAAAATCTATTATTTCGCCTAGAAGTCATTACAAAGCTACCGAATACTTTCTGATAGAATTGAGACTTTTTTCAATCTTAAATTTGAAATAAATATATTTCCCCCGCCTAAATGTTGTTAAATAGCTACCATGGTTGCTTTGCTGTAGAATTGAGACTTTTTTCAACTTTAAATATGAATCGAATATATATTTTCTTAAATTGTTGAAAAAGTAAAGAATGAAGAAACAAGCGCGCTTTAGCATTTATTTGAATCAATCCATAATTCTTCTCATTCAGTGATAATGTATTACTAATGATGCATTATGCATAATTGTGTATTTTTTGGTGTTTGATTGCAAAAATGGCAATTTGAATATTATTATTTCAATAATTAAATCCCTTCTACCTACAATAACTTTAAAGCAAACACTTCGAAGTCGCGATGTCACGTACAAGTCATCATATGCTTCATATGTCATCCAGGTTTGCATGTTCACGTGTAACTCCACCGCAAGTGGCATCACATGAATGGACTTTTGCGCTACTTCATTTGGAACTGGATCTCATAACGATTGCAAGCTACGATGGTCAAGTGGTGGGTTGAGCTACTGACGTTGCTGGGATAGGTTGGGGGGGGGGGGGAATTGGAGTGGTAGCAGAATGTCGCGGTGGGGCAAGGGTTTTGGAGAAAAGTATTTGGGATTGAGGTAGATGTGGAGAATGGACGGTGAAATTAAAGAAAAAGGAAAAAAATCAAAAGAAGGGATTAAGAATGAGATTTGCGTGTTATCCATGGGAGATATATGAAAATGATACAATGAAAAGATATGGCACATCCATATTCTGTTCTTTCAAATAAATCCATTTTAAAATATGGCATTAATTCGAGAAATACATTAACAGGAAGAAGATGTGATTGGATGTTATATTCTGTTTCTTTATTTCTTCCATTATATTCATCATCTGATTAAATTCCATAACCAATTTTTTTTAAATTTAATGGATTAATGATCCGACATTTATCGATCATTCGATTAATATCAATTGATTTAATAATTATTCAATTAAATGCGACTGATTTTTTGTTTAATATCTATTTTCTGACTGGTTTTTGTAATTCAAGAATTGTCACCGATTAATAAATGTCAATATTTAGGAGTAATATAATGACTTGGCAAAATAAACAATTTTTGGAAGTTTTACAATGTCCTGTGTTGGTTGTTGGAGTTGGTGGTATTGGTTGCGAATTATTGAAAAATTTGGCCTTGACTGGTTTTTCCAACATCGAAATTGTAAATTTTCATACTTCTTTTATGGCATTAAATTGTCTCAATTTTTTGCATATTATGGGATGATTTGGATAATTCAGAATGTCATCAGATGTTAAGATAGAAGAACTAAATAGGTAAAGACGAATGAATTTCCAACCAATATATTTATTAATTGAATAAACAGTATGGAATATAGTTGTTCAAGCTGGGATTGTTTCTCTGGCCTTCCGGAAGTTCATCCGGATTTTTATTTAATTATTCTGAGGATTTTGGGATATGATAATGTAGGAATTATATGTGAATAAGAATTAATGTGGTTTTTCTTTTTCCTTCTATAGATTGAATATTTTATTTCTTCATCCAATCTTTATAAGCACTTCTGTACTATAAAATTGTCATCATTGTTTTTAGATTGACTTGGATACAATTGATGTAAGCAATTTGAATCGACAGTTCTTGTTTCGTCGTGAACACGTTGGTAAACCAAAGGCAATCATTGCCGCAGAAGCAGTACGATCATTTGCTCCTAATGTGAAAATTGTGTGCTATCATGACTCGGTGTTGAAGTATGTTATCTATTTTCAAATAGTATTTCTCAAATATAACCATTGCTGAATAATTTAAATACTAGGTTGTAAAAGTAACTTGACAGGCTTTATCATATCGTTTTTAAAAGGCTTTTGCAAATAGTATTTGTTGGGAATCTTCGGAAACTTCTCAGGAAATATGTTGGGAAATAACCTTTTTGTTGCGGTCAGTTCGTATAATTAATCGACAATTGCGGAAGAGTCGACAGTAATTTTTTAATCGAGTATTAATTAAAGAAAAATTCAGAAATAGTACTGATTAATACTATAGCGCGATTAATAAAATAAAAATGGATTTGAAGGAAGCGGACCTGGAGGGAATCGGGCTGCTTCTTATCGGATTCAAAGGAATAATAACTCCTGTTAATATAAAAATTTTTTTTGGGGGAAAAGGGGAAAGGTTTATAGTGGTGAGGTAGGGATCCGCGTCATTCTACGAAGGAATAATAATATGAGCATAAGTAACAATGTCTTAAAGCTAAGGCTAGGAGTGGGAGACAAAGATGAGGATTACATATGTACTTAGTAATGGGATGAAAGATGAAATTTATAGATGATGGATCACGATTAATATAATTATTGATTATTGAATATATGTATGCTATAATTTGTTTCGATTTCCCGACAGCAGTGCCGAATATTCCATAATTTTACAGTGTAGTTTCAAAAATCCGTAGAATGTTTTAAAAAACTGTGATTTGCTATAATGTTCGGTACTGAAATATGTTATCTATTTTCATACATTATCTTTCAAATATAACTGTCGTGAGCATTCTAGATAACAGACTATAAGAACAATTGATGGCGTTATTTGTTCTAAGAAATCTTTGCATATAATATCTCGCTAAATATCGCATAATTTTAAGAAATTTATATTGTTTGTGGAAAAATGTGTGATTTTAAGAATCCATATAACACTTTCAGGGAAGAGTATGGTGTCGATTTTTTTCAGAAATTCACAGTGGTTCTTAGTGCACTGGATAACATAGGTAGGTGAAATTAAGGTACTTAAAAATATCTAAAATTTTCAAGGTTTCCTCTACTTTTAAATGACAAAATACATTCGATTCTCTTGCCACTGGAAATGGTTTTCTTCGGATGAATGCGAAGAAATTTGATTATTTTGATACTTTTGAAATTTTTCCTATTTCAGCTGCCCGAAATCATATCAATCGGCTTTGCTTAGCAGCTCGAGTACCTTTAATTGAAAGCGGTTCTTCCGGTTATTTGGGACATGCAAGTTTATTCATGTTTATTTCATACATTCGTTAGTGTAATAGTTAGATATCGTTTGATTCTCAAATATTTTAGCATGAAAAGTGGGTTAAAGCTATCTTAAATTTAGGTTCGTCCAATAATTCGTGACTATACCGAATGTTATGAATGTAATCCAAAGACAGTGCAAAAAACCTATCCTGGATGTACAATCCGTAACACACCATCGGAGCATATCCACTGTATTGTTTGGGCAAAACATCTTTTTAAGTGCGCATTTCTTCACTTTTTAATAATTCTCATTGATAATTGTATGGAAATCGTGTAGAACAGTTTTTAATTCCGTATGTGGATTAATACATGATTACACATTATTAACTGATGATGATTTCTGCGATTTTAAGAATGGCATCAAATGAAATGATAGTCAAAATAAAACAATGCGTAAGTTTCGTTTTCAGTCAACTTTTCGGTGAGCCGGATGACGAAGATGAAGTATCTCCGGATTTCACAGATGAAGAGAACTTAGATGATGTGAGTACAAATAGTGATAAAAAAAATGGAAATCCAGCTCTCAATGCAGGAAAGAAAACTGAAGGTAGTCCATCCATGCATGGCGATAGTGATGGATTTTTGAAAAGAATCAATACACGAAAATGGGCTGCTGAAAACGGTTACGATCCAAAAATTCTTTTCAAAAAAGTTTGTTTCCATTAAATTTTCTTAGTCATTTATAAACTTGTTAGCGCATCGAATTTTATGCAAGTAGATATTTGCGAATTAAATAAGGAAAATTCGAACTTTAATTTTTATATTTCGGTCATAATTGCGAATTTTATTTTTGAAGATGATTTTCTATAAGTGCTATAAATCATATTTCAGTTCTTTCATGATGATATCAATTACCTTTTGAGCATGACGAATTTGTGGAAGCAAAGAAGGAAGCCATTTCCATTAGATTGGGATAATCTTCCGAATGAAAGTAAGTTTTTTCAATACTGCAAATATCTTCCGCAACTTCAAGTTAATTTGTCATTCAGTTCTTACAGAACCAGTCAAAAATCCAGTCGATTATTTAGATCTCGTAATCCAGAATTCATTATCTTGAATTGATTCCAAAAAATGAAGATTCAAAACTTTGAATATAATTAAAATGAGAAACTCGAGAAAATAAAAGAAATATGCTGCTTTCGAGAATTGCTGTCTGCTATTATTTGATGATTTAAAAGTTCCATAATGCAGTTTTATTTAGATGCAAGTTCAAGCAGCAACGAACCAGACGCGGAACTTTGGACAGTTATGCAATGTAAGATCGAATTTGAAACGACAATTTCCACATTGAGCAAACATGTTAAGGATGGATCAGTGTTGTCATGGGACAAGGTTTCTTTCATTAAAATATATTAAAGAGAAAAAATATAAAATATATTGCGATGTATAAACCTTTTGCTTAGTAAATCAGTACCTGTTTGTAATTTGTAAAATGTGTATTATTCCAAATTGCTTTCAATTTATTTAGAAAATGGGAGATTGATATCAAATCTTGAGTTACAAATATCTTTCCTTCAGGATGACGATTCAGCTATGCATTTTGTAGCAGCATGTGCAAATCTTCGTGCCCATATTTTTAGCATTCCTTTAAAAACGCTTTTCGATATAAAATGCAAGTTTTAAGAAGGAATTTTGGCAATATTTTGATTTTGAAACTGTAACAAATTTTAATTTATATGTCTAGCAAAGTATATTTGTAAATAAGCGGACAAGTTGGCGACAAGTTGACGTTAGATTCCTTTTTTTTTTTTTTTTTGAAAACTATTGGAGTGATTATTTAGCCATTTTGAAAAGATGATGAAAATTTGCTGATTCTTAGGATTGATTGAAGAAGAAAAGAGAGAAATGAAGTTCAGAATATTGTGTTTGAAATTCCGAAAACAAGTCATTCATTTTATTTTACAGCGATGGCAGGCAATATTATACCAGCTATTGCTACTACAAATGCTATAGTAGCGGGAATGATTGTTACTGAAGCACTAAAAGTTGTTTTCGGCGCGAAGAGCAAGTTGCGAAATGTTAGTTTTCATTCATTATTATAAAAGTATTCTCTGATCCCATTGCTTTATTAATCAGTTCATCCATTCCTAAACCTATATATTGTTAGAATCATCTAGTAGTTTTGCTATATATGTCCAGTGAAAATACATTCTAGACAAATGAAAGACTTTAATTTACCCAAATAAAATACCAAGGTGTCGGAATTCATTATAATTGTGAAACTAGAGGTTTTTCATTATTTAAACTTAAATGAAATGGATAAAATTTTTTTTCAGGTTTTCATAAAACCAAAGCCAAATCCACGTGGCAAAATTTTAACTGAGGAAGTGCCTTCTAAACCTAATCAACAGTGTTATGTTTGTTCGGAACGACGAGAAATAACGTTGAAATTAAATGTTAAATCGACTACTGTTCATTCGTTGGAAAATAAATTTTTAAAGGGAATTTTGCACATGGTAGCACCTGATGTTATGATTTCTCTAACTGGCAATATAGTTATTTCGAGTGAAGAAGGTGAAACTAAAGGTGAGATTTAATTTTGCTTTTTTGCAAGTAATAACTTTTTCCCTTTCTTCCTAATAAATAATCAAGAATCTCTGGAGCGCTTCCTTATCTTCAACAGTATTGACGTTTTTCCAGAAAATTCTAAAATTATTAATATATGTCGTATGTAAATGTTGATACAAATTTTACTAATATCGATAATAAAGATAGTGAAGTTTTCATAAGATCGATTATGAAGCAATTATTTCGACATTTATACTAGGGATTCGTTTATACTCTTCGTTGTCTAAAGTTTCATGGAATTGTATTATTAGAATGATAGCCACTTGACTGCTTAAAATTTTTGCATAAAGGAATATTTTTCCTTTCCAACTGGTTTTTTTTTAGCTATTAGTGAACGGATTCTGGAAAAAGTCGGTGTTATTCATGGTTGCATCTTAGAGTGCGATGATTTCTTGCAAAGATTGGAACTTCGGATTCGTATTGAACACAATAATGAGCTGAAGGCTGATGAATTTTTGATAGCAAAGGACACTGATGCCACTGCAATAAATGGTTAGTTTGATTTGCATTTTGCTGAAATTTGGATGAAATATGGGAAGTTTCTTAGCTTTCAAATATTCCAGTAAGTATTCTTAAAGTTTTATTAATGAATACAGAGTTGCTTTGATTTATTCCAGTGGAAAAAAAAAAAACTTTTTTTAGTCTATAAAAAATTGCGAAAAATGTATATATCGGACAGTTTTTCAATTATAGACCGATTTTTTACAGGACAAGAAGATGGGAAACAAGGGAATAGAATGAAACGGTCTTTATCCGAGGCAATTGATGAATGTTCACCAGTTAAAATTCAAAGAAATGATGGCGAGATTAATTTATAGTTTAAATTGTATTGTTGAAAAATTTCGTCGGTTTTGTTGTGTTGTCTATCTTAATTATTTACTTTTTAAAATCCTTGTCTTGTCTCGCATCTTCACTCAATTTTTTTTTTTTTTAAAAGATTCTAGCCCTGATACGCAATTATTTCAGAATTGAAGCAGAAAAAATTTTTAAAATTCTTTTCGCTGTATTATTCATTCTTGCTCCTTAAAATTTCTAGGCAAGTGCTTTGATGCATTTTTCCTTTCCATTTTTCCTTTATTTATTTTTTCCTGCATTGGAATATTTAGACAATGTTAAATTAATGAGAACTTGTGAATAAATTATTTGTACATTGAAGTCAAGTTCACCCTATTAAAAAGTATGATTTTAATAATAAGGTATATTTTACTTTTAAATTTCTTAATGTAATTTATTGTTCCCATAAATTTTCGATATATTCTTCATCTATACTGAATCTCCAATCCAGGTGCATTTATGTGATGCCAGTGTCTCAAATTTCAGTAGTTAGGGTAATGTAATCATAGTTAGTTGGGAGTGATATACATTTCTTGACTTCTCTGCCGTCATTACCACTTTCACACTACTAACCGAATATGCATCATTAAAAAAGATGAACGGATTAAATTTCTAATCGCTTTATTTTTTATATTTCGCAATTATCTACTGTATCGTTACCGAGAGATCGGAAATTGTTCAGTGAATATACCGAGAAATTATCACTAGAGAACTTCTCAAAGCTTAATCATTGTTTCTTTCTTTTCTCCCCTTTTCTCTTTTTAATTGGCTTCTTTTTCAAATTCATATTATTATTCGTATGATGTTAGCTTGCTAAAACTGTTTACCCTTTACAAATTCAGATGTTTACCAAGAAAACATGATTGGACCGAAATATTACATGTATTCATTTTTATTTTTCTGTTTCGCTGTCGTGTGTGTTTTAAATTTCTTTTAATGAATTTATGAACTTACATCCTACTAATTAATTCAATCACTCGAGTAAAATGGTTAAATTAATACTGATATTATTCAATAAAGTGTATTTCAGAAGTTCTGAAATGGACATTTCATTTTAGAAAATTGGTACAGTACTTATGCACAGATAGATAGTCCGATAAATACATATTCCTAGATGTATATTAACTATGTTCTACAATTATGACAATATTTGATGGGGATTTTAATATACTACTGCTTTTAAAATATTTGGAATTCAAATTAAAATTTAGGAATGGATTGAAATTTTCCATATCTCTAGAAATAAAAATGTAAATGCTCGTTGTGGTTTTTGACATAACGACGTTGCAAGTTCTTCACTGATTGATTTGAAATTCTGAAACAACATTCATTCGAATAAACGCGTGTTTAAGAACTTCCGGAGATTAAAGATTTTGAAGAAATGAATATTTGCATTTTTATTTATACAGACTAGCTCGACTGGCCGCGCTGAAATGTGAGAGGATTCGAATGGTAAGAAGTATATGATTCCCATTATGCAATAATCAGTATCGTCAGCCAGTTTTTTTGAACTAAGATAAAATATAAGTTGGTCTGATCCTCTAAAACACTAGCTGAAAAAATGATTTAAAATGTTAATTGTCAAATTTTCAAAAGTCTAATTACCAAAACTAAGCTTTGTTCTGCCCATTGAACTGATGTAATATAATTTCCAGATTCCTCTAATAATTCAAAGAGTGTTTATAAATAAAATTAGCTTTCAACAATGTTCATGCGCTGATACAGAAACTGAAGTTTCAGTTTGGCTTCAAAACTTTTGGAATATGTTGTACTAGTTGTCAGTACTTTTTAAAATGGAAAAGGTCAGATGATGTCCAATGAAATGCTCATGTCTTTTCGGATAAATTGTTTACAAAACGTTTATTTACTTCTGGATTTTCAAATATCAGAACTTTCGAATTTCCCTAGTTGAAGTCGTAATCTGTCCAATTCAATTCATGTCAAATTAATTTAATCCAATTCGTATTAGAATTT
Source organism: Onchocerca lupi (assembly GCA_028564675.1). NCBI lineage: Eukaryota > Metazoa > Nematoda > Chromadorea > Rhabditida > Onchocercidae > Onchocerca > Onchocerca lupi. Next base: position 8,193 of record JAOVVO010000679.1, on the reverse strand, counting down.
AAAAAAATATATTTATATGATGAACTGGACAGAATATTAATGCATTATTTATTTCGTAATTTTTGATCTGGTATGTGTCACATGTGTTGTTTGTGCGCTAGGTGAAAATTTTCGCGAGCTTTTTTTCTTTCTAATTGGAATATGTATTTCCTTCCCAGAATTTATTTTTTAACTGCTTTAAAAAACTTGTAACTATTAGAAGTTTCAAATATTATCATCAGTAATTTAGCAAGCAAATGACTAAAATTAAATGGTTATATGGCAATTTCTTCAGATAAGTTAATATTTGTGTCATACAGATTAAATTTGGCATAAAATGTATGTGTATTATTATTCTAAAAAGAAATTATTACTTTCGAGAAAAATAATTGAAATAGAAGAACTCTATAATATTTACAATATTAGAATTAATCCTAACAAAAATTCTTAAATTATTCTTGAAAAAATTATTCTTAAAGAAACTACTCCTATTACTCATTAAAAATAAATTTATACTAAAATATACAAGCAAGCATAATTTAGTGACGAATGCTATTCTAATACTATATATATTATAGAATTCTTCTATTTCAATTAATTTTAGAATTTTTTTCGACACAATAATCAAATGAGAAAAAAAGAAGAGAAAAGGTTATGTTTAAATAAATTCATTTCCGATAAGTTTTTGAAGAATTTATAAATTCAAATTAATATACCATCTATGGCATAGCTAAACGGAATGCATCATCAGAACTTCACTGTATCGATAATTCTTATAGAGAAATGTTAAACTACAAAGTCGGACAAGTGTTTTGGAAAATCTTCATCGAACGGAATATTCTAATATGCTTTCTTTATTTATGATATCATTGATAAAAACAAAGCGCTTCAGATTAAAGAGCTGAGAGTTTGAAACAAAAACCATCTTTTTTTTCGTTTTTAATTTCTCTATTCAGTACTACAAACGTATGAATCGCCTTGATCGCCATTCTTTCATGACAAATTTTGGTGTCCGAAGTGAAGTTTCTATTGATTTCTTCTCTCTACTAAAGATTTGGCTTCTAGGTACTTCATTTCTTTGAATTAGTTTTGCCAAATATTCTCGAAGTTTATTAACCGATCATATTTCTTGCTCCTTTTTTCGTTGAAATACTCTGTCTAATATCTACTCTGGCAAATTACTTTCAATAGTATTTTCGATGTTAGAATGCTCTATATTCTCGCCTGTAGCCTGTAGTTGTCGAAAGCAAATTACTTATTCTTTCTGTCGCCTCAATCTTCCATTTTTTATCACTTTTTTTTTTTCGATGGATTGTAACTCATTATATAGCGATTTTCTTAAAATAAGTGATTTGCCGAACTTATAACTTTCTTATGATAATTTTCTGAAATTCATAGCCTCTTACTGTTAGCAAGACATTCCTCCTTAAACAAGATATCAGATAATTCAGTTCTTGAATATCTGGTATACTTTGGAAATGCACAGTAGCTGCGAAGCTACTCCATAATCTCTCGAAGTTTTAGGTCGCCATTAAATATGGGTTGTAACCACTGAAGTAGATTTATTGTTGCGTGATAGATGGGAGATATCTCTTTTTTGAGACTGACTCTCCGGTATCTGCTTGACTTAAAGAACTACTTCATAGTCATCATTCCATTAAAAAAAATTTTTTTCAAGTAATGATGGCTTCTCCTGTACTAGTTATTAAATTTAAGATACCTTCTGGGTTCTCGACAAATTTCGGCATATTTCTTTTCTTCCTTATTTCCTGATGTGATTGCCGTGCTTTGTATGAAATCTAACCAATTGTGAATGACTGTTTCGAGCATACCAGTATAGAAATTAGAGTGTTTAACGTTTTCCTTGATAATCTCGCAATTTGATGTATTTAATCAATGAATACATCGAGCTCTTCTCATGAAAGTGTTCGATCTGGTAGGATTAGATCGAGTTCTTTAACTTCACTGCAAAGTTTTCGGATTTTCAATTTTTAGTATTTCGATTCCTTTAGTCAGCCTTTTAGACATGCCTTACTTTGGGCACGGAAATTTCTGGAAAGAAAGCTTTTGGGGGAAGGTTTTTTGTTTGTGATCTAGAGTTTGATACAGATTAATGCGTTTTGTAATGAAGTCTGATGTGATGAAACTTTCTTCCCCCGCAACTACTTACAAAAACAATTAATCTTTATCGGCAGTGCACTGATAATTTAGTAGAGATAATGTGAGTATTGGAAAAAAAAATTTGGAAGGCACTCGTACGGATCAAAACAGAGTAGCGGAAAAGAATGGGATGGATTGATGGTTTTAGCAGATGAAAACGATTTTTTATATTTTTGTTTGTTTACAATATTCGGTAACATTTATGATTTCGATGAACAAGAATTAAGTTGGAAAATATTTCAGGAGTTAGATATCATATTAGTTACAATTTTTTGGAGTTTAGTAACATAATAGAGGAAGAAATATAAGCATAGCAACTAATCAGTTAATTACTGCGGCCAATCAGTGTATTTACATCATTTTAACAATTCATGTGGTAGAATGATTGAAGAAAATTTAACGTAAAAGTTTAACGTAAATATTTACATTATTTTAGACTTTTCATATGATCATAAATTTAAGTAGTAAAGAACTGATGTATTTGTTATAGAAACTTGAGGCATTATACATGACAAACTGATGATTTGTGAATTGAAATAATTATGAAATCTCATGTTCAAACCGAAATATTTAGTAATACAAAAACCGTAGTTATCTTGATATTTTTGTGTCATAGAATATTTCAGTTATTCCAGCGAATAATATTTGTAGACCTTGGTAGTTCGACGAATGAGATCGGCGATAAAATTTTTTAAACAAGGAAGCCTATACATTGCTTAGGCTTCTTCTCCTATTCTCGAATGCAGATTATCACTGTACTCCTTCATTTGCGTGCTGTTTTCGAGTCAAGGAGTTTTCTTCTTTCAATTTCTCTCACACACTCTTTACGGCTTAGCGAGAACGAAGAGTTGGAAGTCAGCGTCGGTAATACCGAAATATTTTTTAACACAAACATAATGTAATAAAGTGTTTTGCATAGTAGAAATTTGTGGTATCTTGCAGGCGAATGAATCATTCATCCACAGCTCCGTACAACAGCCTCTGTTCTCTCATTCGATCTGCCAACAGAGCTGACGTACGCCGTTCGAATGTTGCAAGGAGCAAGGCTCACCGTAAGCATGAAAAAAGAAATCTCGTTTCTCCTGACAGCCAGATACTTGGTGTAGTTCACGTGTTATATGCCACACCTGTTATAGAAAAAGGAGATTCTGACAGTTGTTCGTTTTTCTCGACTCAATTAGTTCTTCATTCAACTTATTCAAGTCACTCAATCCCTTAGCAGCCACTGCTCTCTAATTCAGTTCAATTCTTCGATCGTCTCTACTACAGCTAAGCGATCGACTGCAAGCAAGAAATATCCAACTCTATTCTTTCTTTTAACGTTGACGAAGAATCAGCCCTTTACCAATCCATAAAACCTTTCTCGCCAAGATTCGTCTGTGCTACAATAGAAAAAACTTTCTCGCCAGTCAATAAATGATAAATGGTACTTTTAATTCACGCTCAGTGATGGTATATCAATGTCTGATAATGATGGAAGGAGTGAAGTGTCTCATAAAATAGCTCATCCACAAAGGTTGTTATTAGGAGATGACCGAGAAGGAAAATGTTCAACCTGTAGCCATATTTCGAAAACGTTTTATTGCGGAATGACTTTTTTTTGAAAAAAGTATGTGAGCAGTACGAACTGAATATAAAAAATTTGACTGGACAGATAAATGCAAATTGGTCATTAAAACATAAATTCAAACTACAACAATTTCAATTAAAAATATTTCGTGAATCTAAGTTATCAAAGCTCATTTTGTATCTCTGTGATGGGTATCATGAAATCCTAATGGGTTTTTCCATACTTTATGTTTGACTCATTTAGAATTAATTAAATTCCAATTCTAACTCAAAATCCAAATGGAATTGAATGATATTTAACTCAAAATCCAACTATCATTCAATTCCATTCTCACAAGGAACAATGATAATAAATGTATTATACATCGGCAAGTCACTTCAATGACAGCAGAAAAACTAAACAGAATACATACAAAATTGTGTTAACAGAATATTGAATGAATAAACGATTAAATATGGAAATTTCATTGAACAAATTTGCATTCAAAACATATGCAATGCAAACTTATACACACAAACAGATGAAGGAACTAATTTGCCATTACTTTGCTAAATATCGAACTAAAATTATTGCGACCATTCCCATGCATTACTATACCATTTCACAGTGATCCACTGACAAAGTTAAAAATTAATTGTTCTAATATGTGCTATTACCTAACGGCATTTTTCTTTACCTTTTAGCTTCTCATATACAAAGTAAAATCAGTAACTTGAGTAAAGACACTGTTTCAAAATTAATTTTGAAGTTTTTCAAAGAAAAAAAGTAAATCAAAAGTAATTCAGTATTGTAAAAAGAAAAAACATCAAAATTGATTGGAATTCCCGTGGAAAAACAAAAAGCGTCAGTTACTATATTCAATTACACTATAATTATATTGTAAATAGATATAGAAAAATTAATGATACAATGCAATCTCTAATTTCCTTCTAAATGAGCCGTGATTTTTGTAAATAATTGATTAGTACGGAATATACAAAACGATATTGTTCCACGTTTTTCACCAGGCACATCCGTTGCTGTCGTAACATTGCCAGTGTCTTGCTGATATCCACACACTGAATAATTTATTCCTTAGAAACTGATTTGATATCAGTATGACCACTACTTACAATAACTGTCATTTGAGTTAGTTATAGAATTGAAATATATGCGTATGATTTCCACAAATAGTAAGGCTATAACTTGCAATCCTCGAGAATAATTCTAGATGATCGTGCAAATAGGTGAATGCACCATAACAGGATATCAATATCATCATTATTATTCTCATTACAAATAATACATACCATATTATGCTCAATACAGTGAATCATCAGTTCTACAAGCAGGTAAACACCGGATTCATATGCACCTGTCAAGCAATGTATTATGGTTGGTGGTGCAATCACATCTACCATTGTTCCATTTTTTCTGGTAGATGAAAATTCTGATTGTGAAGCATCCAAATGGCTATAATTGATAACTTGTCTAATTTAAATTTAAACTTTCCATTATATATAAATTGTATCATTTTCAGCCACAATCAACAATATATTTAAGTTACAATTTTGTGACTTACAATGATTTCGGTAAAATTTGATTAATTCCAGCATAAAAAGATTACTTGGAAGGTGAATAATGTAATGCACAATTGACCATATGCAATCGTTTTTTACACCAATTATAATAACCGAAATCAATTTGTTGTGTTCTACTTCGATTTGTTGGATTCGTTAAATTTAGCTATAAACATTTTTCTGAAAATTTTTTCAAAAATTTTCTCAAAAAAATCTTTATCGTTGGGGAAACTATAGAGAAAATTCAGTAAACTTACATGATAATTATTTTGTTTTTTTCTGAATTCTACTACCATTCCGGAATTCGCTTCCTTCAACTGTTCATTTTCCAGATGTCGTCGTACACTATTTACAGCATCCATGAATCCTAAAGATTGGAAATTGGAATAATACGTGAAAACTTTTGGCTTTCTTTTGGCATTCTTTTACCAAAGTAATGACCAATAAAGTCTAATAAGGCTAGGAATGCGATAATTATAACTCAAACGGTTATTGTCAATATCAAAAACCCCTAGGAAATTGATATGTAAAATGCCATCACAGTAAGCTGTTAAGTTTATTCTGTTATAGAATAAACTTACCGAGGAAGGATTCTTCACTCGGTGGTATCCTACCACTTTCCCAATCCATCAATCTCAGATGATAAATCGTTCGTCGTTCACCACTTGTATTGTGTTTTAGTTGAAGCATCATTGTCACCTGATGTCTACTTGCCGTACTCGAAAGTAACGTCAGTGAATGATTTGATAACCGTAATTTTTCCATTATTTTCTGTGGCCAATAAATAGGTGCTGCGGTATTTTTAACATCCTAAAAGCATATTTTGATAATTGAAAAGTAAATAGACAAAAGTTCACTTCTATTTGCTTATCAAATTACTTCATATCAAGTAAATCGACCTATTGGTTATATGCTAGCAATGTTTTCTTCCATGCTTTTTTTAAATCTCAGTTGTTCACATTTTACATCATTCATCGGAAGTTACAAATAAGTTTAGGACACAGAAATTTGACTTCAGAGTGTCCTTTTTGAAACATTAATTGACTTCTTCTGAAATATTAGTTAACTTTACAAGAACTATCTTCCTATTTCTGATAACCTTCACAAACAATTTTATATCGATTATCTCTTCCGTTCAGTGGCATCAAATCGTTTATCTCTCGCGACCAGCAATAGTGGATTTTTTATTCGGATAAAATAATGCTTGACAGGATCAGGAAAATCGTTCCTTACTTGTGCATCGCAAAGCATGACGATGAGTTGTGAGCCGGATTCCCAAATCATCTGCCAGAAATCTTCGATGGTATTCGGAAGTGGGGCTTGCGCCAATATATACCTCAAAATCCGGTTACCGATTGGAATCTGTGAAAATATAATTTAATAAGAGCAAGTTTTTGTAATTTTATAAATCTATTATAGCCGAATTACCTGAATATTTGAAGCATTGATATAGCCTGTTGGATTAGATTGCTTTGAATGCAACATAATTCTTGTATCTTCATATGGTACTATCGATCGTGTACGGTTTCGTTTCTAAAACTGAACAATTTCTCGTAAATTTGTCAAATTCGGACTCGAAAAAATTCGAAATTTCTAATTATTTTACTGACAAAGATAAAAATAGCCTTGTAATATATTTTTCTTCAACGATAATGCCTTGAAGCCAAAATCTTAAGCAATTAGTGGCCAAATAAATTGTCTCAAAGTCAGATAAATATTTGAAAGATGAGCCAAGAAAAACATTGAAAAACTCAATCTTCCCATATTTGCTGTCATCTCTTCCTATCGTAACTAAATTAATTCGAAAAAATGCACCATATTTTCAGGTTTTTGACTCGTAGACACACCAGCAGACATACGTCGATTTGGAATTACGGCGAATTCTTCATCTAAAACATCATCAGCTGCCAATTTCGCCAAAAGTCTCTTCAACTGCAAAAAAGACTTTTCTATCTACTATGTTCAATATTTCAGATGCCTAAAACACGTACAGTATGATTACTTATTATATTATGGCTTACGTGAAGTATTTCCAATTTTCGAAAGATAACGCTATGTTCATGGCATAGCTCTTCAAAATAATAGTAAAGTAATCATCGTTTACTCAATTACTATCCATAACTGGTTATGAACCATGACCTTATTTTGGAATAAAGCATTTACTACTCCTAAAATGATTGTTTACTTTAATAAACTCACAGTTTGATCATTAGTTGGAATTGAAAGCCGGTCATTCATTGGTACCGCATCTACCAAATCGCTAAAATGTTCACGAGAATTTGTGACATGCTGTTGCAGTACACCATTCAGCATTACGTGTCGCAAGGAAGACGATTGTGATATCTCCTTGACTGATTCAATCATGCTGAATTTCCGATCGGCCACTGATTCTTCGTTTTGAATAAAATCCTTCAAAAACTTATTAATCAATTGTACGTGGAAACGTTAAAAAGTAACCAATGTCTCGGAAATAGATTTATTGATTAATTGTAGATTTCAAGTAAAACCAATTATTTTGAACGTCAGAGGAATTCTCACATAACGTTTGATACAACGATGTGGACATATCTATCGGTCATTTGTCATAGTTCTTCGACATCACAAGAATATGAAATCTAAGCATTCGAATGTAAATATGGCTATATTTACATTGCAATTGAATGTGAAATGTCTTCTCATAAACGTTCCGAAAAGAAATCATAAAAGAAATTTTAAAGAAACAAAAATCAAAAATATATTAAATGGTTGAAAAAAAAGGGTCGAAGATTAAACAACCTAATGAATAAAAAGAATCCTATGAACAGAGAAATATAAAATCCTCGCAAAAGGCCTTAAAAGACTTTTACGACGATTCTGAAAGCCCGAAATGAATATTCATCCATAGTAATAGACAGAACTGGCGAAACCTGACAGCTTTCTGATCTT
>JAOVVO010000678.1:0-44337 GCA_028564675.1 Onchocerca lupi | reverse complement strand
TATATATATATAAAATATTGGCACTTATCTGACATATATATATATATATACATATATATATGTCAGATAAGTGCTAATAATATTAATCACTGTTGTGGTGTTCGCAAGAGCAACAATCCTTACTGAAGCTATATATTACATATCTTAGATGGTTTATCACTAAAAATTTAAACTAATCTGTTCTCTGAGATTGAAATAGTTAATTGGAGAGTTAAAATGAAAAAAATATGAAAAATGAAAAAGTATGGATGAAGCGCAGTAATGGATCAACACATGATCAAGTTGAAAAGGCTGAATAGAAGGGCGGGATGTGGGGAGGGGAAAAATGTTTTGGTCCGATGCCCAGTCGTGGAAGTTCTCAGATTGTTAAGATTGATGATTCTTTTCTCACTTGCTCGCCTGAAAAGATTGATTATTTCATTGATCGAACAGTTGGGAGAAACTTTCTGCTCCAACAGTAGAGACAGTTGGAAATGAAGCAAGGATAGATAGATGGATGGATGAATGAATGTATGGAAGAAATAAGTTTGCTTCCAAGAAATTATAAATGCAGCGATCCACATATTGTTTCCAGCGTACATTTATACTGTACTCATGTCAGGTATTCTTCTTCCTGAATTTGACATGTTTCTCAACTATTTAATTACACCAGTATAGTTCCCGAAGATTGTTCAGTAATCAACAAAATATGCCATTGCATAAACTGAATAGAATTAGAAAAGTAATTGAATAGTTAGTAATTGAGTGATATTTTCCTATTAATTGGTAAATCTGATAATTTCCTTGCAATGGAATGATTGAGCTGAGATCCATAAAGAAAGCTTTCTTTCAAACGAAACTTTGTGTAAAGTTATCGAGAGTTTGCACATATAAAATCATGTAAAAGCTTTGTAAATTATGATTTCTACTTGACATTAAATTTGAAAGCGCTTATTATTTCGACACAAGCCTTTTTTTTTTCACACCATTCGATTGTCCCCTTTTTCCGTGTCTAAAGTGAATTCCTTATTTCATATAATAATAATCCTAATCCCCTCGATTTATTTCTGTAATAAAAATCAGTCCTTGATTATACGTCATCACATTTAATTTTGGATCTCAGTAGTATTAGATGATACAGTATTGACATTTGCTCGCTAAATCACAAATGGCTTTTACAACTAACTAAGATAAATTAATGGACAAGAAAAAAGAGGATAAAAATAAAAACTGAAAGGAAATTTGTCAATAAAACACAAGTCAGTTGCGATGCAGATAAGATAAGCAAAAGCAACATGGTGGTGCTCATAAAAACACAACAAAATACATGAATTTTTGGGGCAATTAATTATCACGTAGGAACATGATCAAAAAGTTTCAGTTTGAATTTAATGCGAAGGTTACTTAAACTGGCAGTTATTCATTCCAAGAATGCCCTAAAATTCCTATAAATTCCTAACTTTTTAAGAATTTTAAGGCAAGATTTTCATTGCCTTGAGCAATGGGTCTCCTGCTTCCAGTAGTTTCCAGTTTTTTCTTAGAAGACACAAACAGATTTGATGAATGGATAGATTTTATACTATAAATAAACGGCATTACGAAAATTAACAGAAACTTTTTTAAGTTGCAAATAAAAAACCCAAACAAATATCTCATGGTGTCCATACTTTGAATTGAAAACAATTGCATAAAATGAAAATCAGAAAAAATTAATTAAAAAAAATTAATTAATTAGGTTGTGTAATGAAAGTTCAATTACTCTAAACAGATTTGTTCTTAACACTGACCAATATCTTGAAAATGAGTTCATTGGTTTCATCACTTTGAAAGAAGAGTGAATTTTTTTCGCATTACAATCCAAACAATACCCGATTTCATTCTTACTTTCGATGTGCAATCACTAAATTTATTGCTTATAATAACGGAAGCTTTTTTTAATATTTTTTAACTGATTTAAACAATTAATTTGAGAAGGCAAGAGTATTTTATCAGTTATTAGGAAGGAATATGAAATACTTTAATATTAATTGTTTTTCCACAACATGAAAGCAAAACCAGAATGGCATATCAATCAAAAAACGTCTTACTTTGCGGAAATTTTAAGGTGTAGAAAAAAAGAGGAAACTATGAAAGAAAGCAGGACTGGAATCGTAGTATGTGATACTTCATGTTACCCAAGTTTTATGAATTAGACGAGATGAATCAAGGAAAGGTATGGAGTGACTTATATGGATCCACGTAAATGACCATATATTCATTGACTTCTATGAATTTCATTTTGAAATAATTGTTCATATCGATTGGGCAAATTGGATGACAGGAGAACAAACTGCCTTTATTACCATTGTTTGATGGAATACTTCATTTTATATTTGAATTCAAATAAAATAATGATCAACGGAAAAATGTTTAAATTAAAGAGAAAAGGACTTGTTTTGGGGTGATTAATAAAGCGGGACATTGTGAATTAGAAGTAGCACTAGTTGTGAAGATGAGTTATGATAACTATTTAACTTGAGGTGTGATTATGTATTGCTGCAAGAAATCTCAATCAGTGAAGACAACTAACTAAAATAATCTATGCCGGCAGATACAATATTAATCACGAAGGACTTCTTAACAGAGACAAATAAAAAATATTATCAAGAATGCTGACAATAATTTTTCTGGAATGTTCCTGAACATATCGAAATCTCTATGCAATAGCATCATTACGCAAAAATAACAATTAATAAAAATGATTCGGATATGATGCTTTCTGATGCAAAACAGTGCAAACATTTGCCTGCTGCAATAAATCAAACTTGAGACAGCTTTACTGTTCAGATCGCATCTTCCTAAAGGTCATTTTTTATCTTGGCTACCCGTTACTTCCTTCAGCTCTTAACACCATTTTTCTTTTTAAAATTACAAGTCTTGCTGGTTGTTTCTTCTTGCTTGATCAACAGATGATGTGATTTAAACAGCATTGAAAATTTATGTGAACAATAATAATATTGCTTATCATTATCAATTAAATATGACAGAATAGTTGCAAAAATGACTTCAATCACCAAGTTTAATAGAAATCTTTCGATGATTTTTAATTTCCGCAACTTAAAATCATCAAGATAAAGCATTCGATATTATGGTAATTTTTCATTTTTTTTTTTTGGATTTTTGTTCATAAGTTCAAATAACGGATATTTCAAACAAGTTGGATTCTCTCCACCAAACAAAAATATTTTAACTGTTCATAGAAATAATCATACAGATAAATAAGACATTACGTTACCCGAAAAAAGTTGATGAAAAGTTAAGAAGTCTATGAAAGGCAACTAAGGAAACTATGAACCATAAATTATTTATTTACGAAAGTTGGTGTATTTATTTTTGTTTGACAAAAAATTTCGTAATTTTATGGATAATAAAAAGTGAACTTTCTTAAGTTATGAGCTACCGAATGTTGCCTAGTACTTATGATTTCTGGCGGACGACAGTTTTGGAACTGTGACTAATTTTGAAAAACAGACAAAAAAAAAATTGAACTGTAGACTATTTCGATGTGTTCTTTTCAGCAAATTCCACTATTTCTTAGAAGAAGAAAGTATAATAACAAGAATTCCCAAACTTGGCTATCTTTATTATCAATTTCAAGAAAAAAATTACTGTACAGAGAAAGTGAAATGAAGTTTACTAGCGAGACATTGCGACGAGGGAGATATTGCGCGATATGAAAATACGAAACGGACCTGATGACATTGTTGCCTTTCTGATTATGCGCTTATCAGTTTATTACATCTTCCAAATGATTGCTCAGCAGAACTGTTTGCCAAATCTATTCCTTCTTTTCACTCTCTTCATCCTAGTCTCTATTCTTTTCTGCACTTTATATTTATTGGTTCTTAATGAAGATCTGGGACTTCCTGTTTCGGATTCTTACCGACGAGTTTCAATTTCGCTCCTTTTCCGTAATTTAAAGGAAATGAGGGTGAAGCAACACGAGAAATGGTCTACTATTAATTAAATAGTCACGTAAATTCCATTAGAATATTTCATTCTGATTTACAGGAAGGATAATGAAATGTAATCCAAACTCTTTGTCAAGTTTGAACTCCATTTAGAACTTAAATTTTCGTTCTTTTGCACTAGAGAACAGTTCGTTTATTTGCACATACAATCTTGCAAGCGCTATTTTTGCAATTTGTAAATCAAGCAGATCTCAGATTGCAATTTGAAAAATACGAAGGTGCTATAAATGGTCTTATTATTATTATAGAAACATTAGCTGCAATATAAATATTGTAACAGTTAAATAAACTAACTGATTTGGGATTTTGGAAATTTAATCGGCATCCTATTTCCACGGAGAGGTTTGATAAAAGATAAAGGTCACTTCTTTCATCAAATAAGTGAACTTCACATAAATGGAATGCTTTCGATCAGTCAACACTGTAGTTGCTGCTCATTAATTTTTCGAAGAATAATCAATAAAATGGAATTAATAAATTAATGTATTCTGCAGATGAAGTGAACTAAATTTGAATTCATCGATTTGAATATCAATTCAAAAAAAAAAAAAAAAATCCTTAAAATCATAATTTCAGGGTAGTCTCTTATTTTATAAATGAAAATTATGTCATTTAAACGAATAATCACTATCAATGGGAAACCAATTAGCAATTTGAATAAGGCACAATGATTTGGTAATAAGCATTGTGAACCTTTTTCAGAAGGTTGATGTGCAGATATAATGTACAGCTAGCTACGGATTGTAATCAGCTATCAGGTTTGTTCAAGAAATTCCGAAAAAAATGCTAATTTGTAATCAACGAGCACTTGATAACGAAACAAGAATAAAAAGCAATGTGTCTTGGAAAGAATGGAATTGAAAAAGGTAAAAATCGTCTAAGATGAAATACTTGCAAGATGACTAACTTACTTACTCAACAATAAAAATCTTCAACCATCTCCAAAAAAAAAAAAAATGAAAATCTAAAGTCCTGAAAACAGGTAAGCTTATTTTGCAAGTGCAATTTTTTAACTTCTTCGTTCATTAAAATGTATCAATGAAATAAAGTTATGCTTTTTCTCGCAACTTTTATATACTTAACCACTCCATTATCTGATATAATATCAAAAGCATCTGGCAATTTGACTAACTAATAGTGATATTGGAAGTAATACATGAGCAACTCGAACTTTCAAGGAAAATGAAACAAGATTTTTTTAATTCCTTTCTTTGGTTGTGGATACAACCAAATATGTTTCCCTGCATCCGAATGATATTTGAATACTTTAGCAAAGGCTCTATGCTAAAAAGTGAAACATATATTTTATCAAGTTGAAACCTTAGATTTCATAGCAAGGTGGCCCTTACCATAGAAAACCTTCAGAAAAATGAAATCTCTATACACACCTTCTTGAAAATTTTTTTTCGCTTCTGTATCGAAATAGTGACGAGCTAGAAAGGATTGTTAAAATAAGGAAACTAGGAAAGAAAAAATCCCTTTGTCGTTAAGCTTATATTATATCTAATCGGAACTGGGTGATTTGTCGACAAAGTTGAATCAAAATAATGATGACACGGGGTCAAAATCGAGAGTCAAACTGGAAGATTCTGGGTTGTATGCTTTGCTGTGCAAAAATTCCATTCACATAAGAAAATAAAAGTACAAAAAGACTTTGAGAGATCGGCTGATATCGATAAGAGTAGTAAGGACCTCGTAGATAATCTAATTTTAGTCAAATGTGCAGCATTTATTCGCAGAAGGAAGCAAGTATTGCAAATGTTAACGTTTTTGTGGAGAAAAATTAAGATTCCAGATAAGGAAAGTCATGTAAATTAATGAGGACAAGAGTACTGAACGTCATTAACTATTAATACATATATTGAAAGATAAATCGCATATTATGAATTATTTCTGTCATTATCTTCTAAGTTGGCAATTATTTGTTATTTTGGTGCATAGTTATCGACTTTGCTGATTCTTGATAGCCGTATTCAGCTTTTCGTAAAAATCAAAACAATTTTAAGTGGCTTAACTTACAACTCATTTCATGCCACAACATTTCTGACAAATTGTCAAGTATAGGTAGATCATTATCTTTCCAACATAAGCAATTTTCTACATTTAGAGTAATTTATTTGATAATTTTTGCATCCAATGATTTAAAAGATTTTTAAAAGTTCTTCCGAAAATCAATGAAAAAAAATAAGTAAATGGCTGGATATCTTTTTTCGTTTTTTCGGTAATGCAGTCACACTTTTACTCATCTTGAAATTAATGACTACTTTTAACAAACAAATACATTAAATTTGCGATGCTACCTTTAAAAGTTGCTGGGATCACATTTACTGTATTCGAAAATTCTGGACTACATACACTGCTTCTAACAAACAGTGTAACCATGGTGACTGCCATCCATCGTCACTTCATACCATTCTGATAATTCACAATTCATTTTTTCATTCATTCCAGGTCTTGCCTAGAAAGAAAGGGAAAAATTCGCCGAAAATTCATCAGAAAAAAATTTGGTTTTATTGCATGAATTCTCAATTTGTTTCTCGCAAAAATAAATGCACGTAAACGAGCAATTCATTTCATTCTTAGTTTTTAAATTGAAGGATAAGTGTGACGAGAGCAAAATTTGTCTTATGGAATAGAATGAAATTCCCCAGTAGAGTGAGAGAGCGTAATTTCTTACTCAGGATAGAACCAAGAGATAAAGTAATCCGCTTTTTTTCGTTTTTTATCATTATTTATCATTAGAAAATGATAGCAATGAAAGAAATCACTTAAAAATCAGATTTAAACTCAATAATTGAATCTTACGGAAACGGTTTTTTAGCTCATATTTATTGGGAATGTTACGGGTGAAATACATACTGTTATAAAGCTAACAAATGAAAGCGATTCACGACAAGCATTTAAAGTTAAATGCACAAGGAATGATTTATTTCACATAACACCCGCCACAGGAATACTCGAGTATGGGCAGACTATTGACATTAATATTACTTACAGGTTCAGCAACTTTTATGTCCCATTATCCTGATATTGACTGAGAAAAAAATCATTGCCTAACAGATATAGCTTTTCAGATTTTACCCGGAAAAAATGAAAATCATGTTCAACTGAGTATCTGTCTATTTTTAAGATCGAAATTGTTTTTTAATTTACGATCACTTTAAATGCTTTTAAATATTTAAATATTTTAAAAGAAAAAATGCCTCCATCGTCAAAAAGTGATGGTAGCGTTTTTTTCTGTACAAAAAATCTGAAAATAAACCGGTCAAATTGTGGTAAAGCTTAATAATGGATTTTTGCAGTTGCATGAACAATCAAGTACCGGAATCTGACAGACATTACTTTGCTATTTATCATATACCAGCACCAGAAGGAGCAACATGTATTGGTGCTTGGACTGAACATTATGGACCTCCACAAGGAGAACTTAGGATGAAAGTATAAGTTAAATAATATGTTTTTGCTCCTAATTAAATCCTAATTTAAAATCTATAATTCTTTTCTTGGTGATTTAAATTTGATTTCATGGAAATTATCTAGATCAATAATACAACGATTTTTTAATTGTTTGATTCCAGTACCTTTGCTTTGTGGGCTGCTACAGCCCATAACAAGGTCAAGTAATAATTCCAAAATGAAGCTTAACACGTGTCGTTTAAATCTTTCATTGACTTATTAAACGACCGATGTTATAGATGTAAATATATTCTACTGCACGACTGCTTCAGGTCTTTTTCGAAAACAGAAAACAAGGAACACCACCTGGAAGCGACAAACGAAATATGATTGCCGAGAATTCAAGTTCATAAACAACAAGTCAAATATCGATAATTCCTATTTAGAGTGTAGTGTAATTGCGCGGACTTAAGCAACATATTGAAGTTAAATAAATTTATTACTCCAGATCATATCAGTTGCATTCATTTCAAGTTGTTTTTTTCTTTCTGGATCAGTTCTTTTAGAATATTGCCTACAGAATCTCTCCGATCATTCGCTTTATCTTTTTTCTTTGTTTTAAAATTTCAAAAATAAAATTCAATAACTCATCATGTGATTTTATTGAGTATCATTTGTTTCTTAATCAAAAATATCGATTAAAAGTATGCTGTTAGTAGTTAACATTGGAATCAAACGTTGCGGTTGAAGTTGTCAAGGAATTATCGCTTTGAGATATGGAGGTTTCATTCCCAGTTACATCAGAATTCCTTAATTTGACATTCTGATCAACTTCGAGAACTTTTAACAGCTTTGACAGCAGTATGCTTGCTGAACTTCAGATTAACTGAATTCCATCTAGTTATGCTGCAGGTCGATTTTCTCTACTGCAACCAGCATATAAGCATTTATTTTAGCTGCTAGCTGCTCGAGACACGAGTAGTTGTCGAGGCAGTGCAGTTATTGTGCAGTTGCTGGCGTACTGCTATTGATTGCTGGAAAAATGTTCCTCACTGATATTGTTGAATCCATCTAGCCAAGTCCGTTTAAATAACTTTTATCCTGATTCACGGATCGGTCTGAAAAATCCAGGAAATATGTCAAAAGAAATGAATGAAGAAGCTTCTCTGGAAGAGGAGGAGGACTGGCATTACAAATATCGCTCAGCTTTTACCTACGCGCCATATAACGATCTCGATAAAATGGGATATGAAGCTCCGAAACGTTATCCAGCTCAGGTTTGCTCTTACACTTATTGAATTTACGATCAGTCCAGAATATTCAGGAAATACATCAAAGGAGATAAATGAAGGAATTCTAAAACTCTTGTATTTATTGAATTTTGTCTTTTCATTGTTATGCATTTTCTTCAAAGTGGAGGTTAAATTCAGGTTAAACTCGGACTAGACTCAGGTTAAACTCAGGTAAACTCAGGTTAAACTTGACATATTTTAGAACTGTGAAGGCACAGTGGTCGGGTTTCCAGGAGTAAACACCAAGAAATCTGTGATATTAACAGGACTTCAAAGGTCTCGGAAATTTCGAGATGTAATTAGATTTCAGGCAATTTATAGCAATGAAATTATTTTTTTCTGTTACTATTTACAGGTCGGTCCACGATACTGCCGATATTCCTACTCTGTTACAGGGACAGAAGTTATGGAAAAAGCATCAATTACTGTGCATACCGTTGCTGTAGAAAGTATTTTTGTTGTATTAGCATTTTTGCTATTCCTGATGACGCTGCCTTTCTCACTTATTTTTTCTCTGAAGGTTGTTTCAGATATTTTCATGATCCTTACATAACAATATATATGTTAATCTCTTTTGAATGTCTTTTTTCAATTTATCTGTAATTTATATGAATTCCTAACTTCAAAATTTCCAATTTTTAACTGCAACTTTTAACTGCAGCTAATTCGACTTGTTTGGTTTTGTTATAAATCATTAGATCTAATGATGATATATTATATTCGGTAGCGAGAGTTATTGTTCAGTCTAAATAGCTGGATGAGTTTCACTTTCTCAAGCAACCATTGAAAATATTCGAAATAATGGTAAATTTTACTTTTTAATTCAGTAAATTTCAGTTTGTAAGTGACTTTGAACGTCTTGTTGTGCTTCGGCTTGGTCGAGCACAAAAAACACGTGGACCAGGTGCAACTGTAGTACTACCATGTATAGATACGTATACAAAAGTGGATCTTCGTGTGAATGCATTTAATGTACCACCCATGCAAATAATAACTTTTGATCGAGGTCTAGTGGAGCTTGGAGCTACCGTTTTCTCACAAGTAAAAATTCATGATTTGCTCAAGTGTGAGTCATTTTTCTTTCAAGAGTGAAGAAGAGTGAAAATTTCAAGGAAGAAAAAAAAAATTTCAAGAGTGAAAATCAGTTGCCAACAATCTAATCAGTGAGTGGATCATGCAGGATGGTTTCGTGACTAGCACTTTAAGAGCATTTTGAGCTTTTTTCTACAAACTGGTATACGGCTTCACGTTGTCCAGTGTGCATTTGCAATACACCTTTTTTGACTAAATGGAGAATTATACCTCTACTAAAAATGAAATTGGATAGCACAATATTCCCGGATTATTTGAAATTTTCTGAACTTTCCGCTCCTCAGTATTTCCTTAGTCGCAAAAATTTTGTACTCATGTCATAGAGCATAACAGGAAACAAGGGAAATTCTGATTTATTGACTTTAAAAGATGTTTAGGTGAAAGACGCACTGGCAGCAGTTTGTGCAGTACAAGAACGAAATCGATCAACCCGCATCTTATCTATAGCTACGCTGAATCGTTTGGTATGCAAACGGCGAGTTAGTGACGTTACATCGAGCTTGGGTCGCAGACAGTTATGCGAAAACCTGCAGGTTTTTAAAGATTTAAAAATATTCTGAAGTCAGTCACGGTATAAGAACAATATGATTTGTTTTAAATGAGGAGACTGTGATGGAAAATGACGAGATCGTTTTCTTTTAGGCTGGTTATTGAAATAGGCTAAAGTGAACTTTTATGGGCAAACTCTTCAGTCATTTCATGGCATCCCAAATATAATTTTTTCCACTATACTCGTAACTAGATTGAAGAAAATCAAACTGTTCTGAATAAAAATTCTGAAACAGACATTCAAAAATCTTTTTTTTTTTTTTTGTGAAATAACTAGCAAGTCAGTCGTGTCTTCTGTGTAGCAGTTATAGTGATTTTATTCAGATTGAACTTGGCGTGCTAACAACTACCTGGGGTGTTGAAATCATCAAAGTGGAATTGTCGGAAGTGAAAGTGATCAAAGAAGGCGAAAATATGGCTTTAGCTACATTCAGTAAGGTAGGTTTTGTGGTTTGTTGGCATTATCATCTTCAATAGTCACAATTACTAATTACAAATCAGATTTGAAATATTTGTAAGGAAAACTATTTTTGCGACTATAAAGATGCAAAATGAGAATCAACCTTTTATAATACGGTCATTTACTTCGTGCAATAATCTAAAATTCTGAATTTTGGTGATCATGCCAATGATTACAAGATCCATATATAAATAAGCAATAAATATGCTTTTGTTAGGAAGCAAGCAGTAGTTCGAATTTCTCGAACCATTAACTTTCAGGTGTTAAAGTCAGAACTAGGTTCTCGAATCACTGAAATGATAAAAGGCGCAGCACAAGACTTTGTCATACAACAACAGCAAAAACGACAAGCAGTAGATAAACAGCAGCAAATCGAGGACCATACAAAACGGGATATAACTGACTTATTTAGAGAAGAGTTATGCGAAAAGAACGAATTAAGATGCGCTTTGGATAATTCTTTCAAAAATCTGGATATCGACCGTTTGCTATGTTCTCTGACAATGGTTATCGACGAGCAACTGGTCGCCTCTGTAGGGCAGATCTTCCAAGTGAATTGTACCGGATTTGGTGATTTTTATGTGGATTTAAAAAGCGGCTCTGGGCATTGTTGCAAAGGTATTAGTCCGACAGCTGATGTTACGTTTTGGTTGAATCGTGAATTGCTGCTCAAAATTATAAAGAAAGAAATAACTCCGATGCAGGCTTATTTAGATGGTTCCTTGCGAATACTGGGGTCAGTGAAAGCAGCCATTAAGCTAACCTTACTATCGGATCGTTTTAATTGTTTGCTGTAATCACCATGAAAAGTTCGCTATTTGATGCGTTAAGTACATATTCTAGCTTAGAAAAGGAAGTAATGATAGTTTTTATCATGGTTTTTCATCCAAGATATCACTGCGATAAATCTCCTAAGTTCAGGAATTTTCCTACAATTCAACCTTCATGTCACTTTTTAATGAATAGACCTCTTTTTATATACTTCAAGCAATCAATTATTTGCTTTGAAAATTTCCCATTGACATATGAAATGATATCTGGAGATTAAGTTAGTTCTGACTAAAATTCCTCTCTAAATAACACATCTCATCACTTTGCATAAAGACAATGTCATCGCTGTTTCTCTCCCGTCTATGTGAGTAATTAAGTAATCTATATGAGTAAGTAATTAAACGTAGTTCTTGAAATGGATCAAGTCTAACCTGAATTTATTAATGATAATGAACAGTGAATGAAACGCAATCATCAACAACAAGCGAGCTTTCCGTGCTATAATGCTAAGTAACTGGAATACGATCACACATGAACTACATCTCACGCTCATTTACTCTAAATCCTTTAACAGATTAAAAAATTGGCTAAACTTATTCAATTTCTAAATGCAACAGCCTTTAGGCAAGGTAAGATCTAAGAAGAAATTTGTTTTTTCTACGCAAACCTAAATTTTAAACTGCCTGCACTGCGTTTTCCATGTCATTTTGATGACTTAATAAATGTTAGTACTGATTTCTTAGATCTATCCAATCCGATAACTAATCTTTAATGGCCATGAATACAAAGATTTCGGTAAGTTTATTACTTCAAAGAATATTGGTTTAGTTTTAAAACAACGTTTCTATTTTATCTGTGGCTAACTTCAACTCCTCCAACTTTTCCTGAAACTCACTAACTTTTCCTGAAAAAGTATTGTTTGATCTAAACGTCCGCGAAATTTTGCTTCCAAAACCTTTTACGAAAAGTTTGTAGAATTCGAACCTCTTAAAACAGCCTTATGCGTCTACCCTGCTAGTTCTAATTTTGCCTAACGGTAAAATTAACAACACACTCGATACCGATGTTGTCCTACCGACAGTGATGGCATGAAACCTTTAGTCAGAGGATGAACCAAAGCATAGTGAGACAGACGGTTTCATATAAGACAGTTTGTGTTACTAATGACGTGGGACTTGGTGGAGTACTTAGATATTATGACACTTTGTGTTTGGAGAAGTAACGTTGTTGATTTAGTGGTGGCTATTGGTGATGACAGTGTGGGTGACAGTGATGGTTGTATGTGGGGCTTTTGCAAAAAGTTTACTTGGGGTCACGTCAAATTGCACGTATCATTTGCAGAGGATATGCTATAACGTGTGACGTTTAAGAAACTTAGGGATCAGCAATAATTTTATTTTCATACAGAAATGAAATAAATTTTTGGTTATGAAAAATGCTAATTTCTCAGCAATTTGCGGTTAACAACGTGAAGTCAGTAGCTAGTAACTCTTGCGACTTACTATTTGACAGTGCTTTAGGGATACATGTAGAAATTTATCAAATCCGCTGGAAATATCTTCCTATTATGCTCCCATCGAAAAACTTCGTATAAGTTAGTCGTTGAAGATGAGTAATTAATCTTACCTGCTTATTTGTATTGGTCATATTTTTATTAATGACTAGGTTTCATTCCTGAAATACGTAGTGTAACTTCTAACCTCACGCTACATCCCTTCAAATGATAATCGATTCCAATTGTTTAAAAGATACGTTATTGAATTAAGATTTGTTGTCTTTCTTGCAGTTGTCGAAATGTTAAAAACTATAAGATATTTCTATACATGATAAACATTCCAGATTACATATTAAATTTCGTACAAAATTTTCCTTTAGGAACAAAATAATTTTTTTCCTGAGAAATTGACATAAGTCACTATTTGAAACAGTTTGAAACACGAAATCTTCAACCAAAAGATTTTTGCTTCTGATTTGTGTGGAACTGCCTATATTGATTGATTGATTGAATAAAACGCTTAGCTCTTCATTGTATCTCAAGGAAATAGAGGAGTTTTTGAAGCTGCAGACAAATTTGAGAGAAAAAAAAAAGCAGTTTACAATGGGGCTAACGATATCAGGCCTCTTTGGGCGCCTCTTTGGCAAAAAGCAAGTGCGAATTTTGATGGTTGGTTTAGATGCTGCTGGGAAAACGACAATTTTGTATAAATTGAAATTGGGCGAAATTGTTACTACTATTCCAACCATTGGTTTGTTTTTATCCGTTTAATGTAGCGTAGTGAAGTTTTGGAAAGACTGTACGTGATATTTTATGCATATCTGGATATAAATTAAGTTATGTTACATGACAGTCATAGGAAAAGAGTCATTCATTTTCTTTTTGATATGTTGGTAGTAAGGAGAAATGGGGCATAAAAGAGACGAGCAATTGGTCATCATTGATTGCAGGGTTCAATGTGGAAACGGTGGAGTACAAAAATATTTCTTTCACAGTTTGGGATGTTGGTGGTCAGGATAAGATTCGTCCACTCTGGAGACACTATTTTCAAAATACGCAGGTAAGATTATTCTACAACATTTTTTTTTCCAGATCACTTTTTTTTTTCATGCCTGTAGAAGTTATTTTGTTATTACCGCAAATTTTCCTTCATTTCTGTATATTTTTCAATTGATTTTGAAGATCCAAAGCTTGAAATGAGGGGAGGGTGGACATCTGAAATGGAGCAAATGTAGCAAATATTCGAATGGAGAAAATCTTGGCGTACTATGTTTTTGTTGAGATTTCCGAAACTTGACATCAATGAACTCGGAATTCCAGAAAGTCGAAAAACTGACTTCTCCAGAAAATTCAAGGACAAATTTCTGTACAATGCAATAACTGTTAGAAATAACTGTATCGAACGGATAAAAAATAAAAGTCACGAAGTAAAGTATACATGTGAATGCTTATCTATAAAGCTCTTTATAGATGCACATTTGTATGTATAACTTCTTGATTTTTCAAATTAAATTGAAGATTCAAAAAAAAAAAAATGGAAGAACTTTTTTTGTGATTATATCTTTATAAATAATTAAGTCTCACGAATAACAAATTATCTAACATATTTCCAAGCCTTTTTTTGTTTTTCGTTCCTCAGTCATCAATAATTCCATCACCAAACCTTAGTGATCATATATTGCTGCTAGATTAATCTAGATTCTGGTGGCACAGGCAAGTATTGATACTGTAATTCAATGAAGAACATCTTATTTTATGATCTGGTTACATATATTTTCCAGACTGATAAGTTCATCACTAGTCTATAAATTTCAGAAACATAGTTTTCTGGGAATATTATTTTTTGGTGAGTGTCGACATATCTAGTTTGGAAAAAAATTCAAGCAAACAGAAAATGTGACTTGAATGCTGATTTTTGCTCCACGAAAGAATTATTTTTTAATTGGGTTATGACATTCTGTTGTATTACTGCGTGTTACAGGGCTTAATCTTTGTTGTTGACAGCAACGACAGGGAGCGTATCGAAGAAAGCCGAGCGGAACTACACAAGATGCTTTCCGAGGTTTTTATGTGCTACTTTTCTTAGAAAATATAATAAAGGTGCATTTTGTTACAAGGAGTATCAGGGATTCATTGTTTATTTTTATCACAGTTTTCAACCTGTTAGAGAGGGAATTGTTTGATTGTCATGATTACCTTTGGTGCTGACCCAACTGGAATTTCATTGTGAAGAAATTCTCCTTTTTTTATCGTGCTGTAAAAAATCTGCGATGTTTATTTTTTTCATGCTTCTAGTAGTTGTTTGTCATTACTAGTTTTTTTAGGATGAGCTTCGAGATGCCACTTTGCTTGTTTTTGCAAACAAACAAGATCTGCCAAATGCGATGAGCGCGGCTGAATTGACTGATAAACTTGGTCTTCATAACCTGCGATCACGACAGGTTAATTTTTCTATAGCTATTAAACGATTTCCCCGAAGAACTATTCGACCTCGTTTCCTTCATCTTCAACAGACTTTTTAATTTTTTAAAATATCATAAATACAGGGCGTGAATTAATGAGATGAGTTGTCATCATTTAAAGGTTAGTGTTGCCTGTACGCAAAAGCATGGTTTTTCCAAGCCAATAGTGCATGATTTTCGTTTACAACGATAAATTTAAGATATTTATTGTCGCATAATGTAAACCATTAAAAATGTTTCTTTGTCATACTGATAGTAAAGTATTCTGAATATTTTATGGAGTAACTGTAGCCTTGTATCACTAGGTAACCTTGTTTCTTATAAGCTCCATAATCTTTTTCCTGTTGCAGTGGTATATCCAAGCAACTTGTGCAACACAAGGGCATGGTCTATATGAAGGTCTGGATTGGCTTTCGAATCAACTTTCAAAAAGTTAAATTCGTTGCCTTCTCTCAATACATACAGTGCTCTTTTTTCATGTTACTAACGCATTATTTTCAATTATTTATTCTTATGATTATTTCGTCACTTCAATCATTATCATGATTATTTGTATTCATGATTGATGGAATGAATGGCGGTTGTGATATTTTTCTGTTGTTTTCCCCATAGTGAAGTCGTGTTTTTATCTTTCTTTATCTTGCATGTTTCGTTTTCATTTGTTCAATTCAAGTTGGCATGCACAATTTGTGCTTCTGTGACAGAAGTACTGACATTTTTGAGTGTTAAGCTTATATCCCTTTTGTTAGCTTCCCTCTTTCGTAGATGAGAAATATTCAGTATTCAGGAAGTTTTATTAAGGATTCTTCAGCTCATAACAATGAGGGCCATAGCAGCATTACAGTCTTTATGATAAATTTCACTAGTTTAAATTGTTAACAACAATATTTTCCCTCATACTCTGTTGATTTTTATTGGTGGTGCTTTCCTATAGCTATTTTGATTTGAATAAATCACTAATTCCACTTTTCCTTAATTGAATTCTTGCATTTCTTGACATTACACGTTTTTCTTGGTTCTCAATAAATTTGTTACTGGATTCTTCTCTGCTGTGCAAGGTATTACTGCATTCAGACCAATTGCAGATATAGAATTTTTCGATATTGTTTCGGAACCACGAGATCTTTCTCCAAGATCTTGTCGACTTTTCTTCCTGGTGGGACCTAAGGTAGCTTTGATGTAGTCGATACCATTATTAGGGTAGTCCTTTCGGAATATCCGTGTAGGAAATAATTTATTTAATGATAGTCGAAATTCATCATAATATTAAAAGCTGATTAAATGCAATGTAATTAGTATTTCACTGGCTAGAATTGCCAACAATGTTTTGTCATGAAAGACGTGTCTCGGTATTCTAGTTTTATGTGCGTATGCATACTTTTTTTTTGGGCCATATTCCCAGAATGTAAATAAGTTGAAAAAACCATGCTTGGTTTATGAGATAAAACTTAACATTTACTCGCTTTAATAAGTGCTCTTTTTCAGAGCACTTATTAAAGCGAGTAAATGCTAACTTTTGAATCAGGATTTGTAAGCGAAATAAACTTGAAGCAGAGTTGCACTGTTTCTTATACTTCTTTCGGATTTTTAAATGTTTGTGCGCCATTGTCGCTAAAAGAGAAAAGATTTGTTTTAAAATAAAATTTTCTTCCGAAGATGGTGTATTTAGTGGAGTTTAAAAATTAAAATTGTTTGTATGTCCATGTGTTTGATCAAACAGCAAAATTGTATTGCAATAAGAACTGCTTGTGAAGATAAAGAAATCGACAATAAAGATAATTATTTGTGAAAATTTACTGGTGAAATGCCGAGTACAACCTTATTTAGCATTAATTTTTCATAGTTGAACATATACCCGAATTAAGCTTTTAATTGTGATATTCTGTATGACTGATGAATGTAGGAATCAAAAACTGATAAAAATTCACTGTAATGGTTCTTATTAGATTCAGATGACTTCTTCATATACTTAGTCTTCAGCAAACCAATTACATAATTGTTTTTCGTCTCCTTGAACTGTAACAAATGAAGTTGAGATATTATACTTGGGAAAATTTCTAAACCAGTGCAATTCATTTATTATAATTGCAAAATGTGGATCATACGAATTTCTTGAATTAAAGTACTCTGCTGATTGCTCTATGCGATACCATTACCATACAGAAAAAGGAAAAAAATGGAACCCATATAATGTTTTAAGCTGTAAAGTGATGTTTAACATCTCAGATTAAATCCTCGACCTCTACCAAAATCGACTCATAGGCAATCGTAAAATAGCAATAATTAAATTAGTAATTCGCAATTCGTAACAAATTAAAGAGAAGAGAAGTAACCAACAATATTATAAATAGTTTTATTTTCATTATTGGGGAAAGGGATAATTTTTCCGCACTTTTGTATTCAGAATGGCCAAAATATTAAGATATAAAATGTTATGCGGTAATGACATCACAAATTAATGAGCTAATATTATCAAAAGGTGAAAGAAGTCTAGTAACAATTTGCATAAATGCAACCAGATGGATGACAGTGAAGCTTATAATAAAGATTAGTTTTTGATATTTATTGGCTTTACAGATTGCATGAAAACAACTTTTTATCTGTACATATTTTAAACCTTCCAACGAAATTCAATTAAGCTACTTCGTTATGCAGTTGGATATTAAGAAAACAAAAGGGGGAAAATACTTATTCTCGCAATTTCAAGCGTACAAATAGTATATTATCCAGCCAAGCGATCCAAGTTATTGATCATGTTTTCGAAACGATTAATACGATAATATGAAAGCTAACATCACAGAGTTGTTCCTTTTTTATTTGAATAATAAAAGAAATGGGCCAAAGAATAAGAAATGAACTTATCATGGTCAAATTCAAGATGAAGGGTAAAGTCGGAATGAATGAGTTTCCTCCATGTTGTTAGTGTTTTTGATAAAAAATTGCATTGTAAACATCAGCATCCCTGAAAATTTTCAAATTTTTTCTTTTTGGTGGTTCCAAATTATTGATCCGTCAATTTGCTAATTTGTTGCTCATTTAAATTATTTCAACTAATAAGGTTCTGAAAATCCTAGC
Source organism: Onchocerca lupi (assembly GCA_028564675.1). NCBI lineage: Eukaryota > Metazoa > Nematoda > Chromadorea > Rhabditida > Onchocercidae > Onchocerca > Onchocerca lupi. Next base: position 25,756 of record JAOVVO010000678.1, on the reverse strand, counting down.
CTCCAATATATACATAGCTTGTGGTGCCGAGAGAGGAGATTTGAATGTGATATGCTTCTCTACGACAATAAGCTTTCATTTTGATTTCAAATTTATTTTGTCCAGAAATGTGTGCTCATTATAAATGAGACGTTCTAGATGATGATAATGATAAGGTTTTGCGTAACAATCATCTTATTATGTAAATATGTAAACTTTATTAGTATCCAGGCGTCTTAACTTGATTAAGCAGATTTTTCGGACACAGAAGCTAACATGACAGACTTAGCATAATGTATTTTTTGAATTTTTCCACTAAAAAATTTCACTCCAAAAAAAGTGAGAAATTTCCATTTCGTGATGATCGCATGAATATTTAATGGCGATGTGTCGTATGAGCATAAGCATGCAATATTTTTGAAACAGTGTAGAAGTTCAAGAAACATGATCACTATCAATCTTTTTTTCAACTATGAAAATCTTTGTAAAAAAATCTATGAAGGGGAAAAAAAAGTACACTTCAACTAGACTGTTATCTACTGGTAAATTGTGGCACCAAAGGCAGGAATAATAAGTACACACATTTCTCCGTCTCTCTCATAAACTCTTCAAGCTTCTTTTTTTTTTTAAGAAAATTTCTGTCCACAAAATATTCGGTCCCAAATAAATACGAAATATGCTTCATCCGTATACTTGGATGTTTCCTTTACTCTTCGAAGTACTGCGAGATAGTTTCAGCAAATTGCTTTTATACAGGTAATAAGTTTTAGGGAAGATTTTCATATTTTTTCTCTTTTACCTCTTTGTTCCTATATTGAGTCTTCTTTACTTTATTTTCCTCCAAACTGTTCCAGGATGTTCTAGTACTTCATTTATTTTCTTCTGCTTTTTCATTATTTTTTTGAAGCGGCAAAGAAATTTCTGTGAAATTCGTTTGAAAAATCAATCGAAATCGACGAAAAGCACATATGCTTCAAGTCAACATGAGCAGTTGAAATCTATTCTGCATTTTCTCAATCAAAGCATACTTGATGATAATACAAAAGAGAACATCAATAAGTAAATTCCTTATTCCTACAATAAAATCTCGTTTTTTTATTTTGATTGGATTATCCGCTCAGTAAGAAGTGGATAAAAAGATGCAAAAATGCGGAGACGAACACCGTTATCAGAAGATCTTTATATTTCTACCAAATTTCAGCTTAATTTACTCTTTTGTGTTTTGTACCTGGTCAATAGATGAATTCAAATTTAATTTATGCTCATATATATATCTTGAAGCAAAACATACTACAATCGTCTCGTAGTCACGAAACAACGATGGAAGCCAAAAACTTTCGAAAAGCACTTATATCTCCAGCTAACGAAATAGACAGTGTTTACTCAGCCTACGATAAAAAGGAAGTTAGCTTAGGCTTATTAATGCCTAATAGTATTTACATAAATGTTTTTATTACGCACCCTTGAATTACCATATCATCGCAGAATGTTTGTTCAAATATATATATATATGATTTGTTGGCACAGATTCAATCAGTTTATTTATTCTATTACCAGTTTGTGCCAGTAATTTACATAAAAGCTAGTGACAATGACAATTGGGCATTTTCGCGCCTCTAAAGCATTCTGAAGGGGAAATTATTATTTACTCCCTTCCTAATTTAGTCTAGACCTATCCGACAAGATGTTATTAACAGATATTCCAGCGATGCAGATACAACTGAAGAATTAAGGAAGGGACGGATTCTCAGTTCCAGTTATTTGTTGAAGTGGGACTCCACCCTCCGAAATTTACATTCTAGAAGGGGTGGAAGATAAAGATGTATGCAGTTAATCACTCATCTTTTCATTCCCACCTGCATCAAAATTTAATCGTGCTATACCCATACTTCAATGCTTCCTATCAGCAGCAAAAACAATCTTCTAGCTCAAGCTCAAACTCGAAATCTGGATTCGCCAATCAACAACATCACTACGATATTCGTACTGCTTCAAATAATATACACCTGTTCTGCCCTTACCTGCATGACATGTGCATCTAGCAGTAGCGTTTATCAAAATACTATTCAGCTTGATAAATTCCGCATCATCGTACAACTACCTAATCAAACCTGTTCCATGGAACCAATACGATGTGACCGAGACCAAGATGTTTGTGTGACGATATCGATGAATATCGGAGGTGGTGGCCTTTACTGGATTGGTGCCGGATGTGACCGACAAGAGCATTTCCAACATACTGCATGTGAAAATGTTCGGACTTTAATACGTAACGTTCAATTAGGCACGATACAGGAACGACGTGTATTGCAACGCGTATGTTCATGCACTTTCGATAGATGCAACATAGCGACAACAGCATACTTATTTCGATTTGATAAACTATCATACGTTAACATTTTAATCTGCTTACTTGTCATTTTATATATTTACAATATACTCGAACATTAGATTTATTTCAGGCCTTCGATTATTAAGATATAACCTGGAATTATATCTTCCAGATCGTTTTCTATTCAGAAACAAACATTTTGATGCTTTATACAGCTAGCGCAAACCAACTGCCTTAGTTATACCGATAAAAAAAAAAAAAGACGATGTGAAAGAATCAACTGAAACAACAATTTATAAGAACATTTTTTTGCAAAAATTCTGTATAACGAATATAACGTGTAATAATTCGCGATAAATGAAGGCTTCGTGTTAAATCGTTAGTGATCGATTCCGAATGCGGCTGCACAAGCTTCAGCAGCCGAAACGCCCAGAAATTGAATTTCGGTTCGTAATGTCTTTCGTCTCAGTTAGTTCAGATGTCTGACTACTGAGTAACAGCAATTCAATGAAGGTTATATTTCAACATTAGAAACACAAACGAGATGCATTTTATTCCGATAAGGATTCATTTTCATCCATCATCATTCGCTCATTCATACTTAGTGTTATGTGCTTATGAGCGGTAAATTCTTTACGTTCTTTCTCCCGCTGTGCATTCCACGTTTCCGTTAAAAAACTTGGTGCATCCATTGCTATCGCTTTCAGCACCTAAAACAACTCGAATTACAAATTCTTACATCACAGCTCGATATTAGATGGCTGGCAAAAAAAGCGAAACCCAAGTATAAAAATTTTTCCATCATAACTTATGAAAAATTCTAATGGAGCAAAGAAAAAAAAAAAAAAAAATTCAAGTTACCGTTTTATTTCCTTTTCCACGCGTTAAAATCGCCATCCTGGTTTCCGTCCCTGAGTCTAATATATCATCAGATTTAGTACCACGAGCGCTTGCATCTGGAATACCTATATTATTATTCGAGAGTCTAATCAGAGGAAAATATTAAAAAGAATAAGATGCCACAGTGTAATTTCAGATTCGAACACAAAAAGGCGGTTCGACTATGTTATTTTGAAATGAATAAATATGAAAACTACTAATATATTTATAAACAATAAAAAACATACCAAACGCAATGCTTCTATGAAATTTTTGACGTGCAGATGTTGGCACCGTTATTTCCGAAACTGTTACGCTTATGGCATTTGTCATACTCTATAAATTTTATTCACTTTGACTATGGCAAAGAATGCTATGATAAATTTTCAGCCCAAATGGAACAATGAAAGAATATTACTTCACAAATAAAGAACAACAAACAAAAGTTCTCATTGATGTCGATAAAAAAAATGATTTGCATTCTATGTCATTTTTATTAAATCTTATTAAATTTATACGTGAAGTGGGTAAGGCCTTTTGTCCCAATGATGAATGTTTTTTCAATGAATTAGCTCAATTAAACGACTTAAAATGTATTTATCGACAAATTGAAACTAATTTTCTCCTCTATCTTTTTGCAAAATATAATTATAACAAGAATTAAAACAAGAAAAAACAGATACTGCGCACGGCAAAAGTGCGAAATTAATTATGAGATGAAATTATACAAATATTCAGTTTTTATAATCAAAGCTACTTTATTCTATATCTTTCTTCTGCTTTTTCTTCGAATTCAAAATTCTTTGGCTTTCCCTTTTTCTATCATACAACTAAGAACCATTGATAATTCAATGCATCGCTTCTTATGATAACAAATGCAGCCTACTAAGCTTGCACTATTCTGAAACAGGCTAACAGCCACCAATCAAGTTTTCGGTGATCAAGCAAAAATTCATTAAATTCCATTTTACTGGCGCTTCGAAATATAAACCAAGAAACTCTATAACGCATAAAATGTAAGAAAATGAGAAAAAAAAGAACGCAATAATAGAAATGATACAAAATAATACTACAAATTACAGCAAAAAAGTGATATAACTTGCCTGCATCGTTTCAGCAATTACTTGTTCAAGTTGACGCACAAACAATTCATCCTCGGGTAGGAGAACACGATTTGTATGCACACGAACGCGTTCATTTTCATCATGAATTGATACAACATTTTCTTCACTACAAGAGCACAAATTATGCATAATACTTTTCTCAGGCTGAAATACAGTTTTTAGCACTTAGATTTTAGACAAATCTTCATGTACTGGGGATTTGTCCCGCTTTTTCTCATAAAATTATAGGCTGATAGCGTTTTGGCCACCCATAAAATTTCTATGTGTCTCTCTTCACAATTTAGCGAAATAAAACTATTTTGAAATTAGGAATTTTGTAATACTGCTTTTATACTTTTACAGAACATTCACTTGTTTCTTGAGGCAATCATAAAGAAAACAAATATTTAATTCAGCTATCAATTTTCAGCATTTCTTTTACAGCAGCAATTCTCTGGTGTATTCCCACTTCCTTCCCTATCACTTCAACACGATGGGTTTTCAAGCCTTGACATTTCTAATCATCCTTCTCTTCCTTATATATATATATATGTAAAGACAGAGAGATAGATATAAAGAAAAATTAGTCAGATTCTAGTCTAAAAACTATAAATTTTCTGGAAATTTTGTTTGAAAAACACATCCAGCGAACTGGTAATAAGAAATATAGATGTATAAATGATTAGGAAATTGCATCAAGTAAAGAGATATCACCGATATGCTGGCCTAGATGCCAATTTTCACGTGCCACTGATCACTCCACTACATTCGCTGACAACTTTAACACCAAAATTTTTGGGGCTTTACTCATAACTATCAAGAAAAACCTCTCAGTAAAATTGGGCATGAAATTTAATTCTCCAGCTTAGTATTAATTCCTCCAGATCCTTAATTCCTGCAACTCAACCGGGTTATAAGAGATGCACTGACTGCACACTTTTTTTTCCTTGATCGAAAGGCACTAACCACTGTTAAAGTATCTACCCAAGTTCTTTCAAGATCCACTATCGATATGAGAAAATGGTTACCAAATACCGAAGTACATCCTAGTAAGACAAGATTCTAGTCCAACAAGACAAGATCCTAACCAAGCGATCTAATTCCATAAATTATTATGTTGGAATAAATATTTTTTTCTAATGATACAAAGATGCTGTTTCAGAAAATCCACTAAAAGCCATGTTGAAAGTACGACTGTTTATGGTTAATCATGAATGATGAAATTCAACTGTGAGAATCTGAACTCTAGAAATCCATTATCAACTTCATTTAGCGAATGTAGAAATTGTGGCATAAAAGAAATTCCACAACATTAAATCACGATAAATTTGAGAAATCCTATGTACTTTGATTTCTTGATAAAATAATATTTATAAATAGCTTGCATATCAAATATTCCAAAGACTGAAACACTAGCGCTATGTTTAGTGAAATCTCTACCACAAACCTGCTGCTGATATCCTCGTCTCCACCAGTTTCAGCAGCACAATTTATCTTCCGCGGTTCTTCTTCCTCCTCGTCCATTTCCTCTTCTTCTGTTTGCTGAGTTACTTTCCCTTCAAGCGCTGCATCTACCTACATAGATGCATAATATTAGAAAATCCTCAAATATGCAAAAGTTTACTAACTGGATCTAGATGATTCTTTTGTATATTTTTAGCATTTACAGTTCCCTCTTCAATGTTTTCAGGCTTTTCCTTTTTGCATAAAACTTGTAATTTCCACCTATAATCAAACACTGTGAATTCAGCAAGTTCAGATGCAATTTGGCATTACGATAGGGACTTAAAAAATCGCAAATAGATCCATCAATAAAACCACTACAAATGAATAGAAAACAAATGAATACCATTTTCTTGTACTGCTGTTGAATTCCGTCGATAACTCTTTGCGCTTCGTCGAAAGATTTTGGGATTTTAATGCCTTTTCGTACATAATCACTCATTTCATCCACACGAAAACGCACCTTGAACGTTAGAATGACAAGTTTTTTCACAAATTAATAAGCGAAATGTAATGCAATTTGAGGAATATATAGCATTAACGTACATTTTTAGGAAAAATAATATCGTGAGCTTTGAATGCTTCTTCTTTAGCCAACAAGTAACGGTAAAAATATGCTAAGAAGCAATCCAGCTTTTTCTTAGCTGAACCAACATTAAAATATTCGCCACAAACTAGGAGTAATTCGCATACAAGACCAATTCGTGTCAGATTGTTCCAATCATCCAGCAACGGATCGAAAGCACCAAAGGTAATCAATTGATATAAAGTCTAAATAGTACATGTTAAATCGATATCAAATGTGAAATATCTCACTCACTGATTTAAAAAAAATAGTATTACAAAAATAGTATCTCTGGATTACCGAGAACTTGAACAACCTCACTTACTAACATGTAATACTATTTTTCAGCTTGCACAGAAAAGTTCTATGTTCCTCACTGTGCTCTCACATCAATTAGCAGGTCAAGTTTTTTGAGATGAGGTATAAACATCACAACAGTGGAGAAATATAGCATAAACATTTTCAGTACATTTCCCTTTCTCATCACATTATACGGACTAAAAAAATAACTGTTCAGCAATACCTTAAATATAATGGGAGAGTCGCAAACACTATAATTATACAGCTGACCCAAAAATATCACTGACAGTAATGTACTTTGATTGAGAGATGGATTGTTTAGTTCTAAAGCGATGCGAATATCCTCAAGTGTTGCGTCAAGTACTCGAATGCCTTAAAAACTCTTAATTAAATTAGTACCTGCCGAAGTATTCAAATCAAAACTTCAAAGTCGATGGATGCTACTACGGAAAAACAAAAACTATAAGATGAGGAAGCGAAAATATTTGGTTCGATGAAGTGTGATGTCGAACGCATTGCGAAACAGATGAAACTTACCAATCCAATCATGACATGATGAAAGTGCTGCTATGAGTGAAGCAAGATATGGCACATTATTGTATCGCGGTAGAGATGGATTACTGAGACACTCAACAGCATAATCTAAATATATCGAAATCATGAAATAATATAAATCGTGAAATATTCCGTCACTCATCATCGAATTTATGTTTTCAACTCCCATTTCCTAATTTCATTAATATTTAAAAAATTCGACATTAAAAATAATCACTTTGATATAAGGTGACTATATTCTGAAGCATATCTTTTGGAATCAAAGCAAACTAACTAGCACAAACAGAATCAGACCAGTCCAATTTTCTGAGGCACCGTATAGTTATTTCCATTCGATAGCGTGATAAATTACTTATCAAATAACGAATAAAGTCTTGAAATGGGTCGCTTTCACATTTCGGTTTTTCTTCCACTGGTGGTGGGATACAAGTGTAAAACGCATTGTCTATCAGCATCTAGAAATACAACAAAATGAAAGCAAAATCTAAAATTAGTAATTATTTGTATGCCAAACATGTTCGTAAATCATATCGTCCTTTTGAATAAAACTGTTAGAGACATATATATCATTGGAACAAAGAACTCGATCTATTAAAAAAAATTCTTGCACCAAAAGCTCAAAGTAAAGTCCATTCAAATAAATAAAAGAATAAAAAACCTAATAACATCACCAATTTTGAAAGAGCGAAAGGATTTTTTAAATCCACAAATTCCTCAAAAACATTATTTTTACCTGCTGGCGCGGATCATTGACACGATCACGTTTTTTCATCATAACTCCAAGCAAAATTTTCATTTTTCCATGACTGTCTGTTGAACGATATAAAAATTGTCCCATTGCATCAACCATTGCACAGCACACATCGACGTTATGACCACGGAAATCAAAAAGTACCATTCGCAAACAAGAAAGGCCTTCGCCTTTCGGTATGATCCCAAACTTCACCTAAATCAAACCACTTGTGTTGGGAAACTGGAAGTTTATTGAGAAAGCAAATTTTATTGGCGAAAGACTTCCACTAACATTATCTGTTAAAGGCATTATCATCTCTCCCAACGATATCTCAAAAACAAACACAAATCTACTAAATCTCAAAATAATGAGAGCAATTACACAATGAACTATATTGCATGAAATATATCATTAAACACAAACCAATTCAGAGATAAATCGAGCACATCTTATTTTCAAATCAACACGCTGCTTTGTTTTATTTTGAACAGCTGTTCGAAACTGTTGAAGTAATGAATGTGAAAGTTCAAGAGCCAAATCAGGCATGACTGGCTCCAAGGTTGCAACCAGACGCCCATAGAATGGCAACAAATCTAACCGATTTCGATATTGTTCCAACATCACTAAACAATAACTGAATCGGTAAGAACAAAGTACACGATAGACTGAATGAATAATTTCAAAAACATTTCGATTAGTATAAATTAGACCCTTAGACAACATTGTTCACGTCAACACTGCGAACACACGTTTCCAAGATGTCTTATTAAGAAGGATGTCATATCAAAAAGAAAAAAAAGCATGAAATAGGTTGCTGAGAAGTTATATAGCTTTAACTACTAGGACAGCAACATAAAAAAAAACAGAAATTTACTCAAAAATTTAAAATTTTTACTTTGACAGAGTTTTTTTCTGTTGTTTTTGGTGTTGAGATTAGTAACAAAATCAAGTGCAGCCTTGTCGATTAAATCCCTATTAATAAGCCACGGAAGCTGTTCCATAAAAGCATTCATCATGAGTTTCAAATCTTGCCCAGATATTTTTGGTGCTTCAGTACGACTCAATTCAATTGATGGATCCATTTCATTCAAATCTATTTTTATCTCTTCATCATCGACACCTAAAAAACAGATTTACAGTAAATATTCACTGTGATAAGTAATGATCAAGACATAATGTACATAAAAAAGATAAATATATGCAAAGAATGAAAGAAATGCAAACATAGTTGAAGTTACAACTTTGCAAATTATTATATTTTGATCATTATTTTTATAAAATTATTGTTTCACCGGTTCCTAATTCTATGACCGCATAAGAGTGAAAAAAATTATTTAACATTTATTGTTTTATAAATCATTGCTGCTTTTTATGCAGATCACAAAGATTAGAACAACTTAGTGTTATGTCTTCGCAATTAATTTAAAACTATTGCATAACGATCAGTACTTCGAATATCAAGGACAAGACTTCCGGAAACTTTTATTATACAATCATAGTTTTTATACTGCAACTTGAGTCGTTTATCATTTTAAAACTTGCGATCTGCATTAAAAAACTAGTAAGAAGCGCTCTAAAAAGTAGATAAGAAGTAAAGCGAATTGTAATTTTCTTTTATGGTCATGAAAATAATGAAGCGGATTAGCAAACAATTTCACGAACGGTATTAGAAAAAATATCAGAACTCAAGATTTTTCATTTTTCGTATCATTTTTACAATTTTACCTCTCTTACATATGTTATATACTTTCGCCGTACATTTAACCTATTTCACAGGAAGAGAGGAATCCGGTCCTAAGGCATGATAAAAGAAATTTAAATCCGATTTTTCCTCTGCAAATTAATCATATTGCAAGATGGGATACGAAACATGCCAATATCTCTTACTAAGGTTCAGAGTTAAACTTGCTTTTTGGATATTATAATTTTTATGCCAACAAGTAAGAAATATTAAAAACAAACTCTCACTGTGATCATCCCCTTCTTCTTCAACTTCTTCAACAATTGTATCCAATCCGCTCAGATCAACATCTTCAATCTTTCCTTCTACTAGATCTAAGGTTCGTTGCTCCGATTCCTTGAAAATCACAACAGCATGATAATTTTTTTTAACCACATGGTACTTCTCAAAAACCAATCGCCTTATGCGCTTAATATTTTCTTTCTGTAAACTTTCCTACAATATGAGAGCAGAAGCTATTATGCTTGAAAGATTCTCTAAACTTCGTAGGAATTAAAAAGACACTGATGTGTATATTCAGACCACGAAATGAAGAAGTTCTGCCACAAAGCCTTATAAGAATACTATGTTTAACTGTATAAGCTGATCGGTAGCGCCTCTACTCGAATATATGCTGCATTGATGACCCCTGATCCTGTATAATTTTCAACCCTATCGTTTATGCTTAAATACATAAAACACCTGGAAAAGAATTGCTGGAACAAGCTGTCGAAGCTCCATCTTTGTTTCATAAAATTGTCGAGTGTCTTCATCCGGCCATATAGTAATGGTTCCTTCTTGTAACGCACGGCTGAGTTCTAACGCCGAAACCTCTTCCTCTTCATCTTCACTCTATACTTCACATCTCTTGCATGATAATATCAATAAATATGTAGTATGTAATCATATACAGATTTAGCTTGCGATCAAAATCCATTCAACGAAAAAACTTTTCCTAATTTCAAGTATATAACTTTACTGTTTACAAATTATAATCTTGAATGATCCAGAAATATGAAGCATTAAGGAATTTAAAGATTAAAATGACCTGCTCTTCTCTCATTGTTTCCATCTCAACACCCAAATATTCACTGAGCTGAGTTCCACTAGTTAAAATCTTTTCATAACGTGCACGTGTTTCTTCCAGATGATTTCGGTCTTCAGCAGAAGCATCCCCCCGCGTTCTTGTCTGACGTTTTATCGAAATCAATAACTGATTCATTTCAAGCAAGTCCTACAATAAGAACACTGACTAATTTATGACATACCAAAGTTCAATTTTCATACTTCAAAATAATTTTTAAAAAAGAGCGATTTCTCTGACAGCACTACACGAATAATTATGGTTAAGCGATACAAGCATTTACAAATTAATAAGTAAGCGAATAAAGTGAAGTGATTTGAAAGATCACTCTCCATTAATCTTTTTTCGAAAAGATGTGCTTAACTGTGTCGGCATGTGAATTTGTCAATACCAAAAGATGGACTAAAATGCGATGCCAGATCGACTAGAGATTGCAGATGACTCAGTGACAGAATTTCGAACACAGAGGTTGGGAAGAGAACAAAAAATGCGGAATTCAAAATAAATAAAAAAAAAAAAAAAAAGAAAAAGAGGAATAAACGAAAAACTAAAAAATGACAAAAGAATAGTTAAACGATTTCAATAAATCTGCTCACCTGTTTTATGTGGTCCACCAATGATGAACGATAATCGATAAGAAGGTTAGTGAATATTTTTCTATGATCAGCAGATATTATTGATGTTTCCGGTAATTTAATATTTGCGTTTGATGCAGCCTATAAAACAGCATCTCTAGTAAAAACATTAACTCTAACTATTCTGTCATAACTGAACAAAACTCAAATCCAGAACTATTATGAACAATACCAATATTACCGATAATTAACTGCAACAATGAATAGTTTTTATATACCGGTCTTGCTGAAATGAAGTTACAGGATGGGTATATCCAATTTATTTTGATACCTTTATGTTAACAGTGAAAATGTGGTCACTTCACTATTTTAAGTAGGAAATTTAAAGAATTGACAGAATCTGATAATCAAACTTACGAAATAGTTTGATTTGCATTGATGTCCCCTTTTAGACAAACAAAGTGGGATCCTATCGCGAAACAAAAATCCAGGAAATCCTAACTTAAGAGCTGTAATTTAATGCGAAATACGTGACTATCTTTTTTTAATACAATTAATAGCAATAATGAATACCTGCTTCATCGAGTAAGGATGCAAGCCAAATAAATCAACATTCATGGTTTTACAGAATGGCAATAAAATTGGAATGTTGATATGTTCGGTTTTGTCGGTGAGTGTAAGGAATGAAATTGTAGAACCGAGAAGCTGAACGCCTTCTTTTCCAAAAACACCATGAAGGCACAGTTCTCCCAGCAATCTGCAACATAGACTCATTTTATGAAAACGATGATAAGGCTCTATAAGTAAATTGATTTCGCAATCTACTTAACTGCTGATTAAAATACAGCTCGTGCGGACAAGACTGATAATTCGTATCGTTGTAATATCGCGATATTACATAAATGCAGCAAGAACTTAATCCTCTGCAACGAAAAAACGACTAACAAAGATAACAAATTTATGTATACGAGTATAAGGATCACCATTTCATGCATTTATCAATAACTAAGATAAAACCTGATATCGACGCGCAACTTGGATGGATTCTGGATTTTGTCATTTCGCTTTAATGGCAATAGTTTGCGGAACTCCAGAAGCAGGAGAGGAGAGAATTCTGAATAATAACAAGACAAATGGACACAAACTGTTACAACGGCCTGTACCTCGTTATATTTTATTTTTGCTTCGGCAATTGTCATAGCCATTTCTTCAACGAACTTCGATAAATTAATCTAGAAAAAACTCTTACGAAATTCAACGACATTGTTTCTCACATAAATTATTGCAACAGCTTGTCAGTGTAGCAGGAGAGAATAAATAAAAACCCTGAAACTTTAAACAAATCAGTTGTTGCCACCGAGTAGGCTGTCTTATCTAACAGATCGGCATAGTAAAGACCCAGTGCACTTTTCAATCATAACGCCAGCTTATATCGCTATTCAAAATAAGCGCCAAAAATACATCAACAAAAGCGATATTGTAAAATCGGATAAATTCATCATAAAGGCAATTTGACATCATCAAAAAACAAAGGGGTGTACAATAAAATCTAAAATCACAAATCAAGACAAAAATCTGAATACCTACTTTATCTATATCTTGCAAAATCGATGCTAATTGTACGCATCCAATATTTTTCAGTTTCTTCATAAAAGCCGTCGTTCGCTTTAGTGTACTGTCCATTTTTCGAAGCTGTCCTTCAGAGAATGGAACAGCATCTTCCAACTTTTTCCGATCATCAAGCTGACATTTCTCGCGATTTTCCACCTCTTGTATATAGGCTTGTAAACGTTCGTCCATTACATCATCCATCTTGTATGTAAAACCAATACATTTTTTTCTCGAAGGGAAAATAAAGTAGATAATAATTATCATATCCCAGTCCCTAATGAACTTTCCACACAGCCGCTTTGATCAATACAAAAAATCAAAAAAAAAGGCTGACCTTCATTCATAATGAGAGATTTTAGGTCGTCAATTCGGCAATACAACTTTTTCAATTCCGTTTCGATGCAGAAAGAACTGAAAAAGAAAAAAGCGATGTTTAAGTAATTTGAATGGCTAAACAGCGAAGAAATATAAATTACTGAAGTGGGCTGATGAGATGTGCAAGATGGATTGGATTGGATATAACTGCTTAGACAACTGCTTGACCTCCCTACTTTCCAGTCCACAGCCACTTGATCTCTGCATTGCTATCGCTACACACCAAAACGACTAAATTACCGGTACAGGACAGAGTGCAACCCTTCACACCAGGAAAAACAAGCGGGAATTAATCAATTTCCCTCCCATAAACAATGACCAAAGCGATTAATTCGATAGTGGAGTCGCCGTGCAAACTTATCGTCTCACGCGATAACAATAAATAAAATGAATTTCTAAACGCATGGATAATAAAGTTCGATTTATGTTTTCATTTTCCAGTTTTTTAGCTTTCTAAATCCTTGATTGGATATAGAATTTAAACAAAAAGAGGACATCGTCAATAAAAGTTGGTAATGAGCCATGGAAATGGTGAGACAATTTCATCGAAAATAAATTTTTCCTACCTGAATTTTTTCTTTTCTTTTGAGTTTCTAGATGAACTAGTTTTATTTCTTAACTTTATTGTCATCGATGGTTTTTTTTTCATATAATTTGCTCTGCAGGATTGGATGAATCCGGAGTTTAAGTTTACATTTCATTATGTTTATTAGGTTAAATTTTTTTAGCAACGGATCCCATAGTCCAAAAATTTACCGATAACGTCAATTTGCCAAATATTGATTAGGAAGAAAAAATTTTTCAACTTTTTTTTCTATTCAAATCGTCGAAATTACGGAGGATTGTATCAGCGATATGCAATTGAATAATTCATCGATCAAAAGTTTTTTCACATTTACGGATGAAATTTTATCCATTATTTTCATTTTAACGGTTAGTTTTATTTCTTTCCTTTTCTTTACTCATTATTATTTGATGTTAATCTGCGTCAATTGTTATTGGAGACTGATTCTGTTTAATCGCACTTAATGCTATGAATAGATTTTAAGCAATCCAATTATGAATGTCCAATTTTAGTGATTTCTAGAAAATCGTCTCTTTCTTCAACAGTTTGCTTCCATTCTTCTTTATTAAATAATGGCAAATTATTTCAATTGAAAACGTCTGACACACAGACTCCATTAGACATCGGCGTAATGGAAATATGTTTATAATTTATTGCAACAAGACGTGACAGCAATAAAATCAATTGATTTGTTTCAAATTATATAAGCAATAATTTTGTTGATTTTATTGATCTCTAGTTCGGTCATTTTCAATCAATAAAACTTAATTTATTTCAAATATAGTTGCTGATAAAATCCTTATCTTTTCTTTTTCTGTAACCAGGGGAACGCTATCTAAGTAAGAGACGATTTTCTGGAAATCACCAAAGTTAAATATCTGTAATTAGATTGCTTAAATCAATCCATTTATAGCATTAACAGGTGCGAAACAATCAACAAAGATTAATATCAAACAATAATTAACAAAGGAGTGGAAAGCTACATGAATTTCCAATACCCTAGAATGTATACTGCAGTATATTGAAATATAGCATAAACAAATGTGTCAAAAAATATGGCACTCATCATTAAACAGCGATTGATAGCAATACAGCATTGATTTGTCACGAAAAAAAAAAAATCTTCGCAGAATTTTCTCCTCTTTCTTTTTTTATTGAACATGAAGAAATATTACTGAGGTTTGAAAATATAACAATTTTATCCTTTCAGAACTGAACAATTTTTGAGACATCAGCAGTTCATTTATTTGATTTTATTGCTATATTTTTTAAATGAAGTTTAGTATTTGAAATCTCAACAAGATAGATGATGTGAAGAAAAATACCTGATGCATATGGATTCATTTTTGGATACAAAGTGAATTATCAAAATTAAGATTCTCATTTACAGTTCCTTGTCCAGCTTACCCGCAAAATGACATTTATCAAATGGCTCTTTTGATGCAGAAAATGAAAAAGTTACTTAAAATCAAAAATCCAACAATCACAGCGGAACTAGCGGATGGTACTACCATAAGGAAAACAAAACGGAGTATCATGATACGCCGTTTGTGCCAGTGTCTCAGAGTACTTGCACTGTAGAAATTTGTTCTATTTGGATCGTTATCCAATTCAATATAAATTTCTTTAGATTATACGTCTTAAACACCTGCTAAATCTATGTCATGAACATCTGGTAAATCCAAGTTATATCCTTCTATCTTAAATTTGATGGTAAAAATATTTTTTACAAAACATTTCCTAGATGAAGGATTCATCTCATTATCCAAAAATTCCATTTCCTTATGTTGAGTAATGAATCTGTTATCTAATTTACAATCATGTAACATGTAAAATTACACACATCCCGTATGTAATTTACAACAAAAAATACATCTTTTCTCATGTAACAATCTCTTACACAGTTTGAGAAAGCCATGTAATTTTTGTATTCTGTATGCCACATCCGCTTATTTAGAATATATGAAGGGTTATTTTTTAAGCTAATCGCTGTGCTAGTTACTGCTGTTGTAATTTTCGGCTTTGTAATTTCGACTTTGTAATCTCCGATTTTGGTTGAACTGCCTTCGACTCCATATATTGTATCCCGATCATTTTTTATTACTCTGTAATTAATTATCTGCGATATTAATAATAAACTTCCAAAATAATTGGCCACGCACTCATCAATTCAACTCAAAGCGTAAGTACTTCCTTTTCACTATAACTAGCTCCTTGACTCAAAGAATAAAATTCACGACAGCAGTGAGGAAACAACATTTCTCTGGAGCTGGTCACTGTTGGAAAGTGACTAGCATAATTGAAATATAGAATCATTATCACGAAGAGAGCAAAACGTGATATTATTGGGCCAAATATATGTATCCTTTCAGTTCATAGATCTGCCAGATCTTACACGAAGAGAGATTTTAAAAAGCTCTGGGACTATTTACTTAGGTGGTGCTGTGTAGAACGATGACGAGAGTATGTGAACAACCGAAATATTTTTATAAAATATAAATATGTCGAAATAATCGAAGTATTTTTATATTCTAGAATTGTCTCGGTATAACCAGAATTGTTGGAAAAATCCGAAAGATGTAATTAGATGTGTTTAAAAATATCCAATAATCAAATAAAGGGAAGCTGTTGACATACAAAAAATGTACAAGACCAAACAGCGCCACGACATTGTAAACAAAGAGTATTGTGGCGCAACATAGTTTCAAGAGGACGAACAAGCTGATAAACATGCTTTTTGCCGAAAGAATAAACATGTTTAACGCCAAAACAATCCACAGATAAATAAGGTGAGGTCGACTAATCATGAGGCGACATATTGGAGATCATGAAAGGAGGAGGAGTCCCGAAAGGATTTAAAAGGTCCGAATTTTGGATCTGAAGGACTCGAACTTAACAATTCGGAGTTCTTAAATCGACACATAAAAGAAAAGAACTCTGACCGGGATGTCTACCAGTTTGATTAAATCAACACCGACAGTTTTATGGGAATGAATAACCCAGTAATCAGATGATATTCTCTAATTGTTTGTTACGAAGAATCATTCTTTCATCAATCAATAAAACTTTTTTACGAAAGGATTTGCTTCTATCACAACAATTTATAAAGAACTTTTCCCGACAAAATCTTTCATTTCTCATCTTCCGATCTGCTAATCAAATTAATGTGAATTATTTTTTGATTTATGATTATCATGTATCAAACAAACTCACTATATGAAGAATTAGAATCATCTATTTCTGAGAAGAAACTCTCATCGAAGACTCGAGAAACAGCATTCTTCGATTCGATTCAACTCAATGCTATCATGTATATCTCCATAAAATCCTTACAATTATCTCAATCGAATTTCCCCACGAGAGACAATGAAGAAGAATAACTTTGTGTCGACTCTATTCGTGATATGTTTTAATAAGAACAACTTAGCGATCGACTCTGCTTGTGATCTTTTCTGATAATTGTTTTATAACGTATACGAAGAATAAATCTTCTTTCAGTAAGTAAAATCTTGATCACAACTGTTTTGTCTGTGTAATCATCAAAAAATTTCCACAACAGAGAATGCTCACAATTCGTTATAGTAATCGTAGGACAGGTATGCATTTTTCTCTATCCTCGGAGTTACGGAAAAAGGCAATCAATAGTCATTTGCTTCTATTTCCGTAGCTGGCCACGACTATTTCGTAAAAAAAAATTGATGATCCTGCAGTCATCGAAATTTTCAGCTGCTTGAACAATTATTTCCAACAAAAATTCCGAAGCCGGTATAGAAAGAAATGATTAAGATTGTATTTTTATGATTCAAAAATAAAAGAGAATAACTTCGACAACCAAAAAAGAAGGAGTAAGGAAAGTTAATCATATTATTGAGAAAAGAGGTCATTTATTGACCGACCAGACGCTTTTTGAAGCTAGGAACAAAAGTATTTTACGAGATAAAAAGAAAATTGAACTGATTCAGCGAATTACTGAAATAGGAACGAAATTTTGAGATGATCTTTCACGAACAAAAAGTTGGAGTAAAGAGAAACGATTTTTCGAGTCAACTGCAATGTCTAAGGTATGCTTCATAAATGCAAAAATGTTTGAACAGTAGTAATATATATATGGATATCCAATATGATAATGCTTGCAGGTTAAATGAGCGAAAAAAAGTGATACTAAATGGTTTTTATTATACTTTGATTATGCCTATGTTTGTTCAAAATGACTGTTATCTATTTCATGTTAGGCTTAGTCATATAGTACCATGGATTTTGGTTTTTTTTCTACATTCCAGGAAAAGAGTAAGTAAATGATTCAATTTGAGTCTTCAGGATAAAGGGTAAAGACAAAATTTAAAATAAGTGAGAATAAATTTGCAAGTCAGAAATTTTCCGAATCAAAATATTCATTTAACAAAATTTGAAAATTTGCTTTTGAGGGAAAGACGTTACATCTACAATGAACAAGCAATATTATTATCAACATCGGTAACAGTTATGTTTGCAATGGAAACATGTGCGGTTTTAGAACTATCAACTAACTTTGCAACCATATAAAACTTCGTGTCACTAGGTAGTACTTCCATGAAGTCATGATGCCAACCATGTTCTGTTTCGTCTCCTCCAACTTTGAAACAACTATCCAGTTCTCGACTGATGCTGTCATGACATACAAATACCGAAGCATTTGCCTGAAAACGATGTTTTTACAGAAATCTCAGCAAAAGTTGGAAGCCACTTCATTCCATTAACTCTTAATTATTGCTTTATCAGTTTGCTCAGTTTTTATTTTTCACCCACTAAGCAGCTTAAAAATGTCCTGACAAAAGTATTTATAAGTTGACTGCTTCATTAAATATAACTTAGTTTTGTTATCTACTATTTAATGAATTCCTTTAGTAAACTTTGGAAAAATTACTTCATAAGTTTTGCGATATACATAGCGAGAGGCTTACTTACTTCACTACGATATAGAAAATGAATCCTTGCAGCAGCATTTAGACGGAAAGTTGGTGATTCGAGTATTGCTACTTTGCCTTTTTTAAATAAAAATGCGGTAACAGCACCATCTCGTGCTTTGAAGTTACTTTGAGATGAAGCAACTCGACCCGAATTGTATAAGCATATTTGACCTAAAATTTGGGCAAATGATTTCAAATATTCATTTTCAATGCGTGAAGTCAATCGGTAAACAAAACTAGATAAATATTTTCACCTTCGCTGAAGTTACAGGAAAGAAGTCGGCAAACATTTGGATCAGGTATTTGAGCTAATCCAGAGCCAAATAAGCGTACGCCATGTTGGCGTATTACTGATGGGCAGATATCGCCCTAAAATGGTCAGAAAATCTCATTTCATAACAAATCTTCATGAATGAATTTATTATCTAAGTTTGAATTTGTTAAGAAAATAGGATGTACCATCAAAGAAGCCCAGAAAAACTGGTATTCCAAATTGTTTTTTTTTTTTCGATTTTCTTCCGGAGATTAGCTTTCTTTTTTTCCTTTTTAAATATAAAAAATTTCAAATTATTTCCAGCTCATCTCTATTACTTTTTTACCATTTTTAATTTGAAACTCCTACACTAATATAATTCGCACCGTAACTGTTAGATCATCAATTAATGCCATTCCTTGAGAAGATGATTCAGCCTTCAAAGCAATTCGAGTCGGATGATTTATTTCTGGCAAATCAACTAACGCAGGCCCTGGTTGTTTCAAAACTATTTTTTGGCAGTCAACTGCTTCCGAAATCTTATCTTCAACCAAACAAACATCTAGACGTATATTACCGCTAAGCCAAAATCTGAAATGTTTTTCATGTAAAGGCTTTTTTATGAAATCAAAGTATTTTGCGATATGAATGAATTTTTGATCAGGAAATAGAAAGCTTGAAGATTGAAGATCTAAATTTCTTCAATCCTAGTTCTATAGCAATCAAAATCTTATTATTAATCTATCTGGTAAAAACAATATTAATTAGACTTGTTTCGATCACTGATTAGTAAAAGTTCAATTTTTATATGAATTCCGAATTGATAGCAAAATGTGGAAATTTTTTTTGAGAAAGGTTTATTCATTGCTTGTATTGCTTGGAATTGATTAGTTCATATAAATATGATTCAAACTTTCACGTGGAATACATTCAAATTTTGAAACTGAATGTTGACAAAGACCTAAATGTAAGTGTCGCTTGATTGATAATACATCGAATTGGTTCTGTGATTAGCGTTGATGTTTGTCCAGATTTCAATCGGACAACAGCAAATTCGCCATCTAAATGAAAAGTAATTGTTTGTTTTCGTGTTCATCAGCAGCAATTGCCACATTTGATTATAAACAAACCTAACCTGGCATTTCGGAAGTACCAGTAAGAGAAAAAAATTTGTGCTCATCAAGCGGTGTGGTCCCAATCTGCCACATCGGCTCCGCTTGTTCATGATTTGCCCACATGCAGTCTACAGCACGTCTTTCAAATGAACAATCCAAATCCCAAAAATTAACATTAATTATTTAACTTAAAGACTTATTACTATTTTTCATAAATATCGTGCGAATCTTATGTAAGCAGAAGTGCTAAAAACTATGAAGACATTTGGAATAAAATGTGTTTCAAAAATATTCGAATTTCAAGTATTTCATATACAGTCGTGTACTGATTTTATTGACGTTGATCATGCTTACAAATCGCTAATTTCGATATGAAATTTTTTTCTTTTTACTTTGGTTGAAAATATTGGCCTTTGCATTAATGCACTAAGCATTGGTGTTGGATAAAAATTGCGACCGAGATCCCAAGCATTTATTGCTTCACTACAAAATGTCGCTTCATAACTTATGTCATCGATTGCAATAAAATTATCATAATCACTGTTGATACTTTTCACTTCAATTGTTATCTGCAAAAAAGATTTTGTAATTGAAATCTGATAAATATAGTCATAAAAAAATCTGATAACTCATAAATTTGTCACTTTCGGGGGTTATTTATGAATTGTCAGAAATTTTTTATTAGCTTAGCAAACACCGACTCAGTTACGGAGATCGAAAATTCCATCACAATTTAATATATTTGGATAAATTTGGTTAACCCATTATTTAAACCAAAAATTTGAAAAATCACTGAGAATGTTGGCAATTTGTTGAATTTTATGCTGATAAGAGCAGGTGATAAGGCCATTGGTGCCAAATGACATTCCATCGCGTTTAACGAACGATTTCGAGCACAAATTTCCAAAGTTACATTACGAGTTGTCCAGAATCTACTTTCAAACTTTATTCATTAGTAAAAAATTTGAAATAACAAATAACAAATAGTTGGAGCTACAGAATAAAGATGAGGAAATAGCAACCTAAAATTAAATTTAGATGTGTTCTCTGCTTGACAGTCAATTGGATCGGACTGTAGAACGTTAAAAGGACCGTTACGATTCTGCTCAATGTACATAAATAGAAAGGGTGCTTCCGGAACTGGCAGAGCACCCGTTGCATTAAACATTAATTCACTGCTTGGTGATTCATCGGCCACTTGCCACTTCTACAGAATTCTAAGATGAACTTCAAGTTGGTATCAAATTCAGAAATTTTTGGACTGCCTCGAGTTGTCAAATCTGATAATACCAAAATGAGCTTTCGATTTCTTAAAAAAAAAACTATCCAAAGCGCAAAAAATGTTTTGAAATCGAGTTCAAATAAAGGCTAATCACCTCTGATGCATGGCCAACTGTGCGCCATCGACATTTTGAAGAAAAGTTGCTGCATTTCAATTCATGAGCTGCTTTAACAAGATTTTCTTTGTAGGATGTAATGAACGGTCGACCACGAAAATTCTCGCCCAAATCGACTGAAACAAAAATATTCAAATCACACGTTTCAAATGATAAATATATATAACTTTTCTCGAATTGCAGAAAGAGTATTGAACGAATAATATAAATGTAAAGTTCTCTTATTAAATCCAAAATATGAAAAGTATTTTAAGGTTTTGGAGTTTATATTCTGCTAAAAGAGAAGAAATAATATGAATGTGATAACAAGAACATATTTGAAATTCGGCATAAAGAGGCTCGATAGACGATATTGTCGACCATGACAAATGAACCTTCTCGATTTTCTATATTGTATGCCTTGATCCCAATGCTGTGTTCAAAAAAGTTTCAAATTTTGATAAAATTATATGTAAAAAAATGTGATTTAAAATAATTGAAAGTTCACAACTTCGAAACATAGTAGCTTTCAAAGTTACAAATACAAGAAAGATATTTATAACTAATATTTTAATTTCGAGCTATGTAAATAAGTTAATTGGAATGCTCAAAGCCATAATACCTGAATTCTTCATTACGTGGTGGAATTTCAGCTGTACATTCTGTATTGATCAATACTGTACCACAGTCAACAAACGGCTTTTCCGGCAAAATAACAAGTTTACCTTCTTGTTGTTTCAGTAACAACACTTCTACCCGTGCACCATTGTACAGCCAAAATCTACAAATGAGTTCTCATGCCATAATCTGCCTAATAAAAGTTCATAAATTTTAATGACAGACAGATTTCCTTAATAACACACTGCTAATTAATTTTTTTCTAAATTTACACGACTTTCAGAATCAGTTATAGGTAAATTAGTCCTGTGTGAAAGGGAAACAGACGTAAAAGTAAGGATGCCGGTGTTGTTTTGACAACGAATTGGTGAACTTTTCAAGATAGCGGTTTGTTCCTCTTGTTTTCGATCCCCAGTAAACAAAAGTTTGTCACCTAAAAATGAGAAACCTTGCTTGCCATTTATTTATTAAAATTAATCATTAAAAGGATTCATGATTCAGTATAATTCTTGTTTATAACAGTGCTTCCATGAATACTTGAAAATTCATTTTACTTATTTTGAAGTTAACTAGGCAATCGATGTTTCCAATTCCTGTTCTTTGCAGCCAAGTCATAGTAATGTCTGTGGTTTAATTAAACATTTCATAAGTCTATTACATTACTTAATCACCAACCCATTGCCACGCGGTATTGAGACAAGTTTGTTCGATTTCAAAAATAATTGATAGAAAAAGTTGCATCAAGTAAAGAATTGTTCAACTACATCTTACTAACACATTCCCTTTGCATTCTGCACGTACAGAGATTTAATCAGTTTAAATTCAGCCTTGAATTATCTGAACCTAGTGCCAGTCGAGCTGGTCCTGGTCGGACTTGTAACACAGGGAATTCTGTAAAATCAATTTTTTCAAACAAATGAAAGTCGAGAGAATCGAGTGCTTCGTTCTCCTTAACATTACGCCATTGACATTTTCTTACATCATCAAATGCACAATCCAAATCATAAGCATGTCGTATTGGTCTATCGTCACGTTCACCTAAAAGCAGAGCTGCATGTCAGTTATCTTCAGAAAAAAGAAATTGATCCTGATAGAGAGAGCCACAAATTAAGCTTGTCTTGAGGACCGCTTTATTATTGCTATGATACTATCATGATATTTAAGGGAAACAACCAGCTTTTCTATTTGCACATTTTCGGCTATTAGCCTTCAATTCTGCTATTTAATTTTCACCACTCGGTTCCATGTTTTTATACTGCTACTAAAAAAAAAAAAAAAAAAATTCAACAACAAAAACTATCAGAAAATTGATGCAGTCGGTTTTCATCTTAAAAAGATACAATCATTTTCGTCATTCTTACCGGTTTCATCAAAGCCGTTTTCAATCCATTCAATTCCGAGGTACTCTTTTAATTTCATTCGCTCATAGCCATATCCAGTCATACATCCTTTTCCTGCAATAAAGTAAATTGATTAATTTTCAGAATTAAAACTAATTGTGATAGATTAAATGATTCTAAAAAAAATTATGCTTAATTTTGGAGTAGATCTTAAGGCTATGATAAATAACAGTTAAAATATACTGAAATTTCTTGGCTACTTGTGGCAAGCGAATTGAAGTTTCTAAATAAATAATCACTACAATATACTCCTTCTCTTTTTCATTTGGATAGTAATGAATTCAAAAAAAAAAAAAAGTATAAAACTGAGTTACGAAAATCAAATTTTTGATTGAAAAATCATAAAAAGACAATACCTGATGAGAAGAAAAGGAGTAGGAGTATCAAGCAAGAGTACATTATGAACATTTCTGGTAATGTGGTTCATGAATTTTGCGTGGAATGCCTTGTTGCTGTTGCTCAACAAACTTCCTTCATCCTCCTTTGTCTCCTGTAACTTTCCATTTTTATCCCACTTTCCTTACCATGCCATGATATGCTGATGCATGGCATGGTAAGGAAAGTGGGATAAAAACTTTCTCTTTTATCTTTCGAATTTCACAAATCAACGTATGCAGTAGTACTGCTGCATCCAGAAACTGATATTATTTACGCACAAATCAACTTCGTGCTACTTCTGTTGCTGGCGCTGTTTTTACTGACTATTCTCTCCATCTTCAAGAAAACAAAAAACTCGTTTCATGACCCACAATAACTTCAAAATTTTGAAATTTCCTTCTTAAAAATTCTTTCGCAGATGTTTCGTTAATGAGATCTTTCAACTAAATTCTGTAACACTGATATGTTTTAAATAAAATTTTAGAATTTTTCTAGATATTCCCCTAAACAGCCATCATTGTACTTGATGAAAACAAAAAAAAAAAAAAAAAAAAAAAAAAAAAAAAAAAAACTGTATCGAAAATCCATTCCTGAATTCCCCTCACTAAAGATGTGTATTTGGTTACGAGCTTAAAATTTCGCTACCTTCTTCAAATCATCTAGGAATCATATTACATTTTTAAAGCCAGCTAGATCATCAAATATAGTACAGTGTGTAATGATAGCTGTGTATATTAAAAGTTTGAAAAAAAATGGCAAAGTGTTCCGAAAAACTTAGACCGACATTTTCAGTTGCTACATGACACTGTAAAAACTTTCAAAGTTCCTAATATATTTCAGTAGCTCCTGAAATTCACTTCATTCTCCTGCAACCAAATAATTATTTGTACCGAATGTAATCATTTGGTACAAATAGAGATTCCGTAATTACCAGGTTCATCACTTGTCTGTTCGGCGTTCCCATTAAATCTGTTCTAAACATTTTTTTCTGGCGATAAATTGCAGAGACTGGATAATGACGTTGCATTGTACTTTAATCTACGTTATTAACGATCACGTCTGCCTAGGAATATTGTCCCAAATAGCTCTAATTGCTGGAATAACCGTAATATTATTACAATATTTTTACTCAAAATAATCAAAGTGTTATTTGTACCTAATAAATCCATTTGTCTTATCTTTCGATCTGGTTTCCATATAAGCAACGATTGATTTATTTATCCGATATTATCTTTCGGTTTGGATTGTAAAACAATTTCTCACAATACAAAGAGCTAGAATCATGACCAGGAGCAGTATTTTTCTATCCGACTAAGAAATGAATAAACCCCAAAAATACTGAAGCCAATATCAATATCAATAATTATAATAAAAAAGATTAAATTTTAAAATGTAATTACACGAGTTTTATTTCTCTGAGTAAATGTATTAATTAAATGAAATTTATTTCCTTGACTAAATTTTAAAGTGCATGATGTACTTACGTGAGGCAATTGAAGTATTGTTTCACTTAGAATGGAAATTCAAAAACGTACCACAACCAGCGTCCCCATTACTCATGCGAATCAGCAAAAAATTTATGGTAACTACTTGTAAAGGACTTTTTTTCGTTAACGCACTCGAATGTATAAAAATAACTGCAAAAAAAAAAATAATTGAACCCTTTGTCGCTGAAATCGCGAGATAAAAAAAAAAAAAATCAGTGATCCCTTTGTTTAAAATTTTACATTGCATATCTCATGTAGTTGATTGTAAAATTAATTTGTCTATCCAGTTAATGAGCTTTAAAAA
>JAOVVO010000677.1:0-44482 GCA_028564675.1 Onchocerca lupi | reverse complement strand
TATATATATATACTTTTATGATAATTTAAACTGAGTTAAGCTGATGATCTTTAAAAAACTTTTTTCTTCTAGTTGTTGGAAATTGCATCTGGTAGTGGCCAACATATTTGTCATTTTGCGCCACATTTCCCAAACGTTTTATTCCAACCGTCTGATATAGATGATCGTTATGTGAAATCTATAAATCTCTACATCGAACATTTCAAGGTTTCTTTAGGCCTACGTTTTTTTGAAAGAAAGAATCTTTTTCAAATTAATCTTTGATAAAATCCTTTATTTTTTTCAAGTCATTCTGTTCCCTTTTCAATAATAAATGATATAAATATGAAGTATATGTGGCTAATGAAAGTTTGTCAACGTTCATCAGTTTCGTGACTGGAAGTTTTTGCATCAAATATGCTATCCATATGTCTGTTGTATGATGTTGAACTGTAGACCAAATAAGTTTTTCTATTACTTTTATGCGTAGTTAAATATTTGTAAGCAAATAATTTCTAGAAAGTACTTAATTGTAAGTAGTTTATATGCTTCTATTTCTAGTTATTCTATTTACGCCTTTTTCATTATCAAAAATTACATAGATTCTTGTATCTCAAAATTACTTTTTTCAGTTATGCAACGTTAAGCGGGCTTTGAAAATTGATATTCGAAAAGATATCAGCTGCTGGAACTTGCCCAGTGAGTTCCAACCGGCACACATCGATTATCTTTTATCGATCAATATGATACATATCAGTTCAAATGCTGCTATTAATGCACTATTCGAAGTGAGTGTAAATTTTCCTTCATCTGCTTGGTTTGACTTTTACTTTATATCTTTATACCATTGTAATGAAAGATCATGAATTTGGTTAAAGAAAATAGTAAGTTAAAAAAAAAAAAAAAAAATGACATAAAGCAATTTATGTGTCATATATTACAGTGTGGTATCATTTCGATTCAAGAATAATAATTCTAGATTCTAGAACGCTGGATCGTTATTATCTAGTAAGGATGGTTTATTAATTACATATGGTCCGTATGCAGTAAATGGTGAAATAACTCCACAAAGCAACATTGATTTTGATCGATCACTTCGTTCCACTGATCCTGAATGGGGTTTACGTGACATTATTCTTTTGGAAAAGGTCTTCTTAGATAATTTTCGTATTTCATAAATTATTGACTACAATTTATTGCTATTTTGTGGAATTTTTACAATTTCTGAATTATGTTTAATGTGTCTGCTGTGAATTATATTTAATATATCTTCTTTTTATTGATGGTAGGATGTCATCTTTATTCTTTAATTCTTTTAAAGATTTGAAATTGACAATAAGACTCAATCTAATATAATTTTCTTAAACTTAAATGAAGAATTATCGTAGAAATTCACTTTATTTTAAATGTTGTTGTTTTTAATGAATTCATATTGATCACAATATTTGAACCGAAATAATCAGCAAATTAAACGAGAAATATTAGAAAAGTCATCTTTTTTTTTAGAAAGCGGCTGCCAATGGATTATACATGCGAAAAATACATGAAATGCCGGCCAACAACAAGATGATAATTTTTGGACGACAAGCTATGCCATGAAAGAGTATCTTCACTGGAACCATCTAATGATCCACTACAAATTATCTTCATCAATGATTCATTTTGTGAATTTTTTATTGCGAAATTTATATATTTTATTCATTAGTAGTTAGGAATTAAAGTATCTGAATTGCCCAAGTTAAACACTTGATTCTAATTTTTAACCGCAACCATACAAAAGCTTTTATAAACATAATTAAAAATTTTGAATAAAGATATGATAATAAATAATTATCCACTATGAGCAACTTTAGAAAAAGCGACTGGATAGAAAAAGCGTTTAAGGGCAAATATTTTCCTCTAATTGACGGTGAGAAATTAATGCTATTAATGGAAGATCTGTTGCGATAGGTTCTCGAGTAAGTCCTGAAGCGGCGTCTCATCTAGTGTCCGAAATTCTGGCCAATAATTGTATTGAGGCAAACTATCCTAGCATGTCAACCTTCTCCTGAGAGATTAATGATCGAACCATACGCAAAGAAGTATACAAGACGATCTTCCCATCTGGAAAATGCAAAATGTATGGGTGGGATCGAAGTTTTCAGTCCGTTTCAGACCAAGAGTTTGAGTTATGATTCAATATTTTTTCTATTCTGATTCGGTGGAGGATTTGGTGGTTCTGTAAAATGCATTTGTTCTTGAGGTTTTTCAAATTACGTGATCTAAGTTTTCAAAAATAATTCAGTTCAAGTACTACACGCCATCTAAAGACGAGACCTGGGTGAAAAATCAAATTTCGAAATAGAATCGCATAAATTTCTTTTTTTTATTGACTCCTTGTGCAGGCTGTTCCGTCATCCGTAAAATCACACTACGAGATAAAGCAAAGTTTATGCATACTAGATCAAGTAAAATCGGTCCAGTAATGGAGAGTTCAAAGCGCATGGCATACGAGGAACTGAAAATTTAAAATTTAATGCTGAAATACAGAAAGTATTAAATACAGTAATTCATTTACTCTGTACTAATGAAGGAATTTCGTTATGATATAATCATATAATAAGTCAAAAATAAAATCAGTGACATATGCATGTTGGATGAAAATCAAATTGAGCATGTACGCCAATTGAAATAAAGTTAGGCATGCGATGTTAGTCCTGGTTAAGATTATATTGCAGATGTGCTTATTTGAAAAAGGCCTTATATACTTGTCTGATTAATTCATCCAGCACAAAAAATCAACTGTGTTTTAAGCTTAAACATTAGATTGAGAACGGGGAAAAACTTTGAATGATATCACTTTTAATTTAATGTTTGTACATCAACCACACTTCTGAATAGATACCGTAATCTCTACTAAAATTGGCTATTACTTAACAAAACAAGATTTAAAGCTTTTTGTGATGCTATTGATCATAGTTAAATATGCGTCTTTCTCAGGTTTTATATCTGACCCAATAGGGTATAGCTGAAGGACTGGTAAACTGGTACAAGCTAAAACTACATATAAAATACTAAACTACATAATACTTTCATCATTGAAGTCTGAGTTTTATTAAATTTTTCTTTCAGATTTCAATGGTAGAATTGCAAAACAGTACCCATTTATTTGAGATAATCGATCATCAGTTCAATAGTCATTTTCGGGATAATGCTGCTTCCAGAAAAACATGTATATATTGATATTATTATTCTCTATGTTTATTCTTATTTATATTTTGTTTAAATATGAGAAAATATGAGCTTTTATTGTTTTTTCTGCAAATTTTATAAGAATTTCTTCCAGTATTGAAATTTCCTCTGTTGGCTTTATCTGATTCGTTGAGAGACATCGTCATTTCGAGCTGCTTATAATATCGGAATGAATTTCCATACTGTTTAATCGTTATTCCCTTAGGTAGCAGTGCTGGATTTGTTAATTCTTATTAAAAATATATTATTCATTTAATGGTGTGTTATAGCTTTTTCCAATTTGATGTCCTATTTTTTTTAGTGTTAACGGAGCGAAGTGGAATGCGTATGGCTTGTGATCGAAATTATGTTTATGTGGTTGGTGGTTTCGCACCTTTGCTAGAAAATCTACTTGCAAAGGTTTGTTAAATATAAAGCTGCAAGTGGAAGAGAGCTAGAGATGGAAGTGAAGAGGAAATCATTTTCAATTAAGTTCTTTTGATAATAATTGCTAGAAAACTTTGATTCATAATGTGGGAATTTGTATTTCGTGCTGCTAATAATGGCGATTACATTCGTGTATATTAGGAAAACAGTGACCAGTTAGCTAATCTCTAGAAAAGCTATGCACTTGTGCCAAATTAATGGCTAATCAGAACAGGATGAAGACTGATCGGAACAAATCTAACATGATTTTCAATTGTATCCGATTCACTTTCAGTAACGTTTTCAAATATGACATTAATGACTTTAATTGATTTCATTTATCATGATTATGAAGAAAAAGGATTTATAAATTAAGATATTTCGTAAATCAATAAAAGAGTAAATAAAAAGATGAATTAGTGTAACATTTTAAGCACTTACATATTTTGATCGAATCAGCGCATGTTCATCATTTTGTCATGGTAATTCTTTATAAAAAAATATCTTAATTTATAAATCAATTTTTTTATATTTTCAATGAATTTTTTAAAATATAATTTAGGAAGTTTGGCGTTTCAATGTTCTAACTGATACCTGGGAATTGATGTCCATACCGGAAAAGGATTTTCCCGAAGAGTTGGCATCATTTGGAAGTATTTTTATGGTTTTTTTTTTCTTTTTTTGGCATCATGTTTAGTTCATTAATCGTTTGTTTTTTTTTTTTTTTTTTGTATTATTTTAGTGTATAATTTTTTGAAATAGATAGAATCACATTTTAATAGTGTCGGGATCATTAAACTTTTTTTGTTTAAAAACATTTTCTATGTTTTTCCAGGTTATTTTTTTGGTGAATCGATTCTGTCTGAATTTTATATGTTTGGTGGAACCGCTGTTCCATTTGGTACGAGGGCTTCCAATTCGTTCAACTTACTCAAACGCATGAAAAATGAAACTTTTATTTGGAAACGACTGAAAACCGTTGGTGACATTCCTGTCAAACAGTATGGTTCAGTAAGCGTTACTTGTCGATTACAGAAGTTGACTAGTTTAATTTTTGATAGTGGAAAGTGGATGTTTGAAACATATAAAGAAGGAAAAGGGAAGGAATTGAGATTTTCGAATTATTTACTGCTTGGATTCTAATTTTGAAGCTGTCTTGAAAATTTTCAGCAATTTTTTTTGCTTTCTCCTACAATTATCTGCATGTCAACAGTTTTTAAATTTCTGAAAACTTCTTTGAAACTTGTAACACTTTTCCGTTTTTGCGAGGGATCTGTTGTTTAACAGATTTCTTGCATAACTTGCTAGAAAGTCCATTATTTGCATCCTTTTCATTTTTCCTGGAATCCCTTGAAATGCTCTCTTCTATTATTACATTGAATCTCTAGACCTTCTGGTTGCTGCTAAAAGTTATTTTCATTGCTTTTGAAAGCTCTTCTTTCCAGTGTCTTGTACATAATAATGGAAAATTCTTTGTGTTTGGTGGAACGACTGGATGGGAATATAATTTGGAAGTTCGTAGCTTAGAACCTGTATTTGATGCCGAAAAAAATGGTAGAGACCGATTAGAACCGATTCACTGGAAGTGGACACTTCTTCATGTAATTTACAAATTTCTTATTTTACCTTTGTTTACCGTTTTTTTTTTTCATGCATTTATATTTCAATAATCAAAAGTTATTTAGAAGAATCTCAATTATTTTACAGGATGGATCAGATGTAAATGGCCGATATAGACATGAAGCTGTAGTCATTGATGATGAAATAGTACTTATAGGTGGTGGTACTCCGGAGTGGACTTCATCGCTCATAGATGTTCATTTTTATGATCTTCAACTATAAAAAATTAGAATATTTCATACGTTCAAAGTATTGATTGAAATTATTTTTTCATCAGCAATTAAAAGCTTCAAATCAATTTTTAAGTATTTTATTAATTCTGTCCGAAACTTTCCAAATTAAATTTACTTTAATTTTAAAGCAAATCAAATAAATGAAACATTTTACGTTATCTCTAGAAATTCGACGTACTATTTTTGTCAATTTATAACATTACGTGTACACATATTTTATGTTTTGTTTTTTAGTTATTGATATTTAATATATCCGAAAGCAAATTCCGTACCCAAATAACTCTACCCGACATCGACTACGGTTATCCAGTAGTATGTTTCGTTTTAATTTGAAAATTTACTTAATTCTTCACTGTATTTTTCCATATCTTATATTAATATCAAACAATTACGCGGAGCAAGGTACAGTTCGAAGTATTGTCAATGTGTAAATTATCACTTCATAATTGGCCATTATTTTTCATTCATGTTTTGATTGCTTTACTGTTAAGGGTCGATTATATTATGGCTGTGTAAAATTTGGTAATTATGCTTACATTCTTGGTGGTTGTACAGAGAAATCAGTAATGCACTTTATGATTGATCGAATAATTTTGGTTTTTTTTTTTTTTTTTTTTTTATTATTATTATTACTCAAATCTATTTAATTTACTTTTTATGTGATATTTGTTAATGAGTATTTAAGTATATTACTGCTATTTTTTGGAAATATTTCATACATTTTGCAACACATGCGAACTTATAGCAGCAGAAAGTAAAGCGCTGGATTTTGTTCACAATCAAATTTAGAATGAGCGGTCTTTGCAGCGTCCTAAATTGCTTCAAGATTGTTGGCAGCTTGATCTGAAAGAGTGGCGTTGGAAATGGTTGCCTGGCCAATTAAATCAGAAGTTATGTTTTCACGCAGCTACTGTTACTCCAGTATGTGCAGTTGCCTTTTATGAAAATCTTAA
This sequence comes from Onchocerca lupi, assembly GCA_028564675.1. NCBI lineage: Eukaryota > Metazoa > Nematoda > Chromadorea > Rhabditida > Onchocercidae > Onchocerca > Onchocerca lupi. The sequence goes on along the minus strand of JAOVVO010000677.1, from coordinate 38,061 downwards.
TGGTCTTCGTAAGAAAGAAACCTAATTGTTTTTAATTGAATTTCAGAATGTTCTAATCATTGTTAAATGGGTAGATTAATCATCTCGAAGAGGCATTAAATCAGATCTATTTTATCCCAAAAGCCTATGATTCCAAAATTCTTTGTACTGAAAAAACATTGTCCCCATCGAGGAGACATTTTGTCCCTTGAAAACCATGTGGTTTATAGATGAAGAAATAATATTTCGAAAATCATGAAATTTTTTTTTGTATAAAATTAAAATTATTCGCTTTATTAAAAGAGAATAGTAATTTGCAGGAAGGTTGTATTTATGTTTTTGGTGGTACTACGGATGAAAGATTCGAAAAACGGACAGATCAGCTGCAAAGATGTTGGATCAAACCGCCAAGCTTGTTTTACATTGCTGCACGCGCTGTTGTTAATGCTTATCCTAATCTTTCTAAACATTTTCCTGACATAGCACTAACCAATATTTTTGATTATTTACTTTCTTCAGTAAGTTAAGTTTATCATCTCATCCCATTCATTTTTTACTTTCGTTTCTTAATGCGGTTCCAGAAGAATAATTATCCTCGGAAATTTTAAGTTTAACTGTATTAATCCGTCAGTTTTCTAAATTTTGATTCAGTTTTTCATGTCAAAATTAGCTTTTATTATTTTGGAACTACGATATTTAATCATATGTCAGAATATATTCGTGTATTTTTAAATAATATTGTTGAGTGATTGCTAAGTAAATTATTCACATATGTGTCAAAATATAATACTAAAAAATAAAAAGCATTTTTGGGAAGAAAGAATTTGCAGGGTGATCTGCTGGATGTCTAAGTTATGCAAATCTAAGGAAAAGTATTAATCGTTTGATTCTTTTTCTTTTCAAGCATATATAAAGATGGCCTGAAAATTTATAATCGAGTAATTAATTCCATCTCATTGTTATTGTTGTTCATGCTCGGATCAGGTGATACGAAGTATTTCATTTGCGATGTATTGTATTGTGCCATTTGTATCGATGATCGACTTAGTTCTTCAGAATGATCTAAAAGAAAAAACTTGAAATATTTCTTATGACATTTAATGATGGACGAAAGTATTCTGGAGTCTTATTCAATCTGTTGAAGATTTTAGCATATTTGTGAACCAACGTGATAATTTAAACAGCTTTCAAACACATGACAGCTTACACTGACGTGTTAAATTCATTTTCTTAGTTTTTTCTAGATCATCAGTCCTTCGATTGTTGCATACTGATGGTATTTGGTTACTCTTCATTATTCTGCAATTGTATACGATGTTAAGTCCTATTTGGATGAGATGTTGTACTATTTTTACAAGTATATTCTCTCTCTCATTAAGAATTTCCAATAATGAATCAAAGAAAGACTTTTAAGAATTTCTAAAAAACTTAATGTCTGATACTCATGAAATAATCAATCTGTATGTAAACATTGTGCTAATGGAAAACTCTTGGGAATCCTATTTTTATATCATTTTTTCCGATTTATATTCGTTGAGAAATCATTATAAAAGATATAAATCTATGCATAATTTTATGATTTTTCATACAATTGTAAGAATAATAATTCTAATATAATATATTTTTGCCTTGATTAGCACTTATCGGAGTTCTTGAGAATCTTTGAAAGGAAACCGATTGCGAACGACGCTTTATCATTTGTGTTTGTTAATTCCAATCTTGAAATGAATTGAATGGAAAACCATATTGAATATTATATAAATTAAAAAACATACGTTAGATTTGCAACTGATCCAATCAAAGGAGTTTTCGCAGAAGCAAAGAATGTTTTGTGGCTTCGCCAGAAAAGATCAGGCCGTATTTCCGGTACACGATCATAGTTGTCAGCTATGCAAAAACTTGTCTGAAATATTTCATCTGAAAAAATCTAATGTTTTCTTTTTTATTGGGAAATCAGATTTTTCATTTTATTGCTAAAATTATAGATTAGATGTGGTTAAATCGAGACTTTAATTCCATTAATCTGAGGAAGGCAAATTTAACCAGAAGAAAGTTTTTACTCATGTTATTTTGGAAAATATCGCATGATATAAGCTGTTCCGAAAAATAAGATTAGAATGCTTTTATGAAAGCAATTTAATCTAGTGCATTTCGATTGAAATTCCAATTAAATTACTGTAATCGGAATGCAATTACAGTACTTGTGATAAGAATATCCGGATGTATGACTAAATTCATTTCAAAACATCAGAATTTGATAAAAGTCTCACGGCAAGATTTTTATCGATAAGATAGTTACACTCAAAGTCATCATCGTCATCACCGAATGGATTAAGCAGCGCTTGTGCAACTTTTAACCAACCAATAAAAAATACGAATTGTACGATTGTCATTACTGGTACTATCAGGTCAAGCTATAAGAAAGAGCTTGACCTATCATCAGTTTACTTTGACAACTTATTTCCCCGATATGATATAACCGTTATAATTAGAACAGGACAAAAAGTTATCATAAAAAGTCTTAAATTGATGATACATGAAAATGATATTGATTGATTTCAAAAATTCTAAAAAATAATTTTTATTTTTGAAATTAAATTTACAAGCAAATTTGTCAATGGACTTAAATTGCTTATCGCATCTTTTGATAATCCTTAATATTGGTCATCGCTTCAAAATGATAATATTTGACAGTTTTTATTTGGAATATCGAGATACTTACATTTAGATATTTGTTTTAATTAAACAAAATACTTAAATTTAGATATTCCAGATACTGTCGAATATTAAAATCAAAAATTCTATTTAATTTTACAAGCTAAATTAAGAAAAATAGTAAACTAACATCACTTGTGGAAGTATTATTACTAACGATAAACTGTCGACTGATTAGACATGCAAGGAAGTGAACATAAACTGCCAAAAATACTACCTAAAATTTGTCATTTATAAATATCATTTCACTTGAACTAAATGAATTATTGTTTAAAAATGATCTCTGCAAGGAAATTATTAAAGAACTTTCTCATGTCATTTATTTTTTGCTTTATGGCAATAACTAGGAAAAAATGTGCAACTGAGCGAGAAATGAACATTTTCCCACAATTTTCACGGGATAAAATATTGAATGAAACAAGCATTTCGATAACAATAAATTAAATCAAAAGTAACAATATAATATTTGTAATAATTCTTTCTAAAAAAGGCCATATAAAAAATTGCACAAAGTTATAGATAATCGATAATAAAACCAGGAAAACTAGAAATGAATGACAATTTATACCTGTGAATAGACCAACGGTATAGGTACCCAATCATAATTGCATAAGAGTTGTAAATTGTAACGAAAGTTGTCAACTTCCTGAAAATTTCGAAGTATCAAATGAACTGAAATTTCTGAGATTTTTAATTAGAAAAACTAAAATCAACTGATGATTAGAAATTTTCGCAAAATTTTACAGCGCATAATTTCCAGTAAAATAAATCTGAAGTAATTATTTCGTTCTTTCGTGCTTCTAACGCAATAGCATGAATCCATCGTATTGGAGCCCAATATTTGTTATATTGAAGTTTAATTGAGTCCAACTTTTCTTTTTCTTCTCTCAAAAGAATTCCTGTAATACGATACTTACGTGGAATGTATGCTTATCAGCAGTCGTAAATGGTGCCATTTCTACGTGTTTTTGAATATTCACGCACATTATTCGTAAATAAAATATGTTATTTTGAATGCAAAAGTTTGAAAAAAAAAACATAAATATTCTAAAAAGAAATCGTTATCACAAAAACCCTTGTTAAATTTCTTTGATAATTATCCATTTCTTTTAAATTCGACATTGATATCTAAATACCGGCATCGATCATGCTATCAGCAGTCGGGAAACGTTTCTGTACTTGAACACTGATATCTCGAAATACAAAAACTTGCGTAAGACACAGATATCGAACCATGGTTTGACGCAATCGTTTCGCATTTTCGCTTTCACCATGAATATAATAAGAGATGAATAATGCATACCTAAATAATATTATTTTTTATTCTCAGGAAATTTTAAGTCACTTATATCTTATCCAAAACTATTTCTATCAATTTTTATTTTGGAAACTTTCATAGGTATTGATCATTCCTGAAATTCATTGGAAAACTATTTCGGAATAATTTTAAAATTGAATGAAAAAACTTACGATTCGATATAACCCATATTAATGAAAATATTGGACCATCGTGATAATATCGTATCAACAAAGAAGCCAAGAATGAAAGTAATTGGTATGTATTCCAATCGTGTATCGAAATAACGGACTAGATTTCCGAAAATACTGAAATAAATTGAGTTAAAAAAATTGCAAAAATTTTTCCAACGTTTTGACTTCTTTTACTTTAACTGGAGATGCCGGTTTATAGTATAAATTGGTAATATTTCTTAAAACAAATGACTGACTTATCCATATCTCGGCACAAAAGCTTTTGTTCTTTCATCTTCCAATCATCTCATTGTCTAAAAGGTTGTAAAACAACAAATTTCTACTATACACGATACTTTGATTACTTCGTCATATCTATATTCCAAAAAATATTTCGGTTTTACCGACAGAATGATTAAAATTAAAATTTTGCAAATCACAATGGTATTATATATTTTATAATTGTTAAATAATCTAATATTATCTTGGTATAAAAGTAAATTAATTTTAAATAATCTAATAATTTATGATAAAATGATATTAAATTACATGAAACTAATTTACTTTTGTATTATCATAAGAAAATATATTAATTTCATGCAATTTACTATCATTTTATCATAAAAAGTTAGTTTTAAGTAATTTAATGCTGTATTACTATGAAAAGTAGCTAAGAAAAGTATGTACATTTTATGTTGAGCATTAAGGAAATAGTTTGATCGATAAAAAAATGAAATGGCTAGAAAAATTATAATCCATATTAACAGTTCCTTGTAGATATGCTTCCAAACACTGCCTTTCCATCGAAATAATACGCGAAAAGGTATGAATGGTGATAGAGATGCTAATTCATGATGATATGATATTGCCATTTTTTGCTTTTCATTCAGGTATGCTTCGGCGATACCTGTAATTATACCTTGATATAACATATTTGATAATGAGGAAAGAAAGTAAACTTAGTATACTCATCCGGTAACTTTTTATTTCTGGAAGTGGTAGTAAATTCGTGGTTTTATCATGAGAATAAAAAAAAAAGATTTTATTATTGCGAAAAATGCCTGATAACTTTTAAAAAATGTGTAGTGTGTAAAAATAGACTTTATTGATTGATTTTCAAATTTAGATATTTTAAATCTTAATTTACTGAACTGTTCCATATAATTTGCCATAAGAAATCACATTCGCAAATTTCAAAAAAAAAGTGAGATAATATTGTATCCATTAAAATTCAAACTAAAATTCTGACATAAAATCTGTCCACCAAAAAAGAAAATTCATAATAAAGGCAATGAAATATTTGTACAGCATGTGTGTATGTGTGTATGTTTATATTTCAGATATTTAGGTATTATATATATCTATTTACAATATGTATGAAATAAATGCATTTATGCTAACAAATCGATCAATTTAAAAGTGTAATTGTTGGTGAAAAAAATTTCCAGAAATAATTCCTGGTAATGTCTCTCCGTTTTTATTTTACCATATGCTTCGCAATACTTATTTTTCTATTTTTTCTGGAAAAGATGAAGTTTTGAATTGCACAAAAACATCTGTTGCGGATACGTCGTTTTACCGTACCTGTGCCTGTCATGATAGTATACTTCGTTTATCTTTATCTTCACCGTATCTTCACACGTCACGAAAGCATACGTTTTATCATACGGTTGCTCGTCACGATAACATCTGCTTTTCATTTCAAATCGTGACGATCGTTTTGATCTTGCTACTAATCATTGATTTCATTGTAGAAGCTGCCTAAGACGAAATATTGTCACAGATTTTAGGATAATTTATACAGTTGAAGAGACAATTTTTTTTTTGTTGTTAAAAACATCACTGCTAATGCAACAGTAAGTATTAGTTTTTTTCAGATAATTTTGACTTAAATTATTAAATATCTGAATATTTGCAAATTCGACTCATTCAAGTATGATTTTAACTGCTTTGAATTTAAATTTGCTGAACTTATTTAAAATGAGAATATTTTATTCAAAATCAAACAATTTATTTAAAATCAAAGCAATAGTATGTTGGGTAAGCTGGCTCCGGCCACATGAAGCGTGATCGGATGCAGCTAGGTTGAAAGTTCTGAAACATGCGCCTAATCTAAATAAAAACACACTCCTTTTCAAATTCAACTTTGTGTGAAAATTTCAAATCAATCGATGAAGAACTTGAAAAGTTGTGTGGCAAGTAACAACTAACATTTGCATTTTTATTTATATAGATTACTTATGCAATTACTTGAGGAAAAAAACAAATCATAAAATTAATAATAATAATGATGCTAGAAATTAGATTATGTAAAATAAAGTTTCTTTTTGCATAGAATCTTTGCTCGAGCGATATTACAATCGATATTATTCCATTAATCGTCCATCGCTTTGTTCGAATTTATTGTGACAAAATTCATGTCCCTTCCGCAGCAATCATTTGGTTGTATTTGATGCCAATTTGTATAAGCTAATTCAGTATGATTGTATTTCTCTTTAAACAAATCAATCAAATATGCATCGTTTCCAATCAATCCTAAAGTTTTTTTTCTTTTATTCATACTTTGTCATTGATTTGACAATTGATTAGTAAATTCTTAAAATATGAAGTTTTATAATCTACTAATCATATATTTCAATGATTCAATTCAGAGAGAATGGTGTGGAATGAGGTGGCAAATTACGTAAAAATTACACGCATGGCTAATGTAACTTGATGTCATCATTAGCGCATATCATTACCATATCTTTTAAGAACTTATAAACACGTAAACACGTACTTCAAATACGTACTTTTAAACACGTGAAAACGTACTTTTTTTTTCTTGAAAACTTAAGGAATAAAGAGATAATAGATGAGAAAAAGAAGTTATAATAATAATGTTAAATAATATACCAAGGATAAATTCCATTTCGTTAGAATCAGTGATGGACGTTAGGAATGCATCTTGTGTAGAACATATTATCAAATCATTATTATCTTGACTAGTTGAATTTTGTCCCTAAATTTTTTATTTTCAAAATTTGGCACATATCGGACAGTCATTTGTTCATTGGTCATCTTAATTTCTCAGTTTCATGGAGATGCCTATTTAATAAAATTTTTATTCCAACTTACTAATTTTCTTGATATCCACATTTTTATCTTTTAATATATTCCTAAAAAAAATATTGAAACCCAAAAACAAGATTTATATTCTAATTTCAAGTTTTTAATGCTAAAAAATCTAGAATTTTCCAATTTCCAACTATTTATGATTTGTGATATCTGATTCAGTCAATTAGTGTGCATCGTATCATTTGATCACACTTCCTGAAACCAATTAAATAATCAAAAATATTTTAAAAGAACGTTATTTGAAGAACTTGCCACAATATAGCATGAGTTCGTCATGGTGAAATACATCCATTGTTTTGAGTAAAAATCTGAAAAACAATCAAGAATAAAATGCATTTTTTTAACTTGAAATTTATGATTGTTTGTAATATTATTTTTCTAATATTTTTCTCTTCTATCCATTCAAAATAAATATCGAAAATTTTTGCGAACTCATCGGATTCGGAAAACATCAGAAAAATCAACAAACAATCAATTCATGCTTACGTGATGATATCTACAGATTCTAAGAATTACCAAAGTTTGAAAAGTCAATTTTTACTTCTGCTATCAACAGCACTGGAATTGTTAATCTTCATCAGAATTCTATCATTATTATCAGACACTGTAAAGTTATTGCTTGGCATTGTTATCGGAAACGATTGCAGTAGAGCATCGGATGCATTGTGGATTTTTTCAAGAAATGTTCGAAAATTCGATTTTACAGAGGTTGAATTTGAGATGAAAATCACATTTTCTGCATTTTTCATCGGGAATATTTGACTAGTATTAGATTTCATTTCAGATAATGTATACATATGATTCATGCATCTTAAATTATTTAAATCCGCATTGGAAACATTTGCTTCAAATTCAGAATTCAATTCTTTTACAGTTTCTGAAATTGCTAATACTGGGATCATCTTGATAGCAATATCTTTAGGATTAGGGATATTTATAGATTCAGATGTATCGTTTTGCGTCACATTCTCTAATGACATTAATTCCAATAGCAAACTGTTGTTGATCTCAACATTCGACGATCTGATCAAGGTGGAATTTTCATTTTTTGAAGCAATTAAGGAATAGGAATTAGTCAAATTTTCATCCAATTCTGAGGATAAATTGTTCGATATTCCAACATTAATCGGAGTAGAAAGTGAAATAATTTTGACTAGATTAGTCATATTTTTCAATTCATTACTGGTTAAGGTTTCGTCTGTAAAATTGATGGTATTGCGAGCAGACAAAGTATTCGTACAGTTTTGCTTTGAAGATATCTCACATATGATTGATTGATTTCCGAGAAACTCTTCCAAATCCATTGATTCAGTAACATTAAATGATGAAGCATTATTTGAATCAGAAGATGCTGGGAAAATAGGCGATGATTTTATTAGTTGATCTAAAAAAAAAGAATAAATTTGCATATCCAAATACTTAATTACTTAGCAGTTATTATTTTGACAAATTCACTTATAATTAATGAATGGACAATTATAATTGTGCAAATTAATTGCGATTACAAGTTTATTATGCGAGCAGTTACTACGATTTGATATCATAGTTATTATTTGTGAATTATACGATCACAATAACTTTGTCATCTCCTTTCAGCTTTATTACTTTGTTCCTATCAAAAAATGATAAGACATTTATAACTCTATTATCAGCTAAAAGATAAAATAAAAATACGGAGCAAAAAATTGCCAATATAAATCATAATAATGAAATAATGATAATAAAAACACAGTTTTTCTAAAAAAAGGAAAAATATTTTAGTGTTATCACTATTCTATTATCACTGTTAACGCTTTCATTTATTGTCCAGACTATCCATATAATTATCTTTATTTTATCAAAATAATGCTACTTTTATGAGTGAACTAACTGAAAATGCATCAGAAATCAGTTGTAATGAATCTTTTCAAATCCTTGATCTTCAATGAGCTCTTTTTACTATGATGAAACAGGATACTAATTAAAATATTAGCTAACCTGATGAAAGTGTAAGGTAAATTGGAGCAAATAAAACAAATGCCAGCTGAACGGTGTACCACCACATGTCAGTTTCTCAAATTTAACCGATAAATTTGAACGAAAAGTGAAATTCATCGAAATGCTATGAATTATCGTCGGCTTTTATAAAAGTGCTGGATAAATTTGCCGTGTCTTGCAAAAAAAAAGAAAAAAATTATTTGCTTTTTAAGACGTCAAAATATATTTCACTTTTTTTTTTTGGCTAATTTCATCGTTATCATTCGTAAGCAATCGAACAATAAAATTGTTTAATTTTGATGGCTTTTATAAAATTTTCAATACAAAATTAAATCCTTTTTAATTTAACATGAAAAAAATCTCTTTTCACTCAAAATGAAATTGAGAATGAAAATTTGGAAATTTCCAACGGAATAACTAAACGGTATGATTACTAATCGAAGACTATTACTTACACCAATTTTTGCTATAATTCATTTTATGACGAAATATGCTTTCTACTAATATTAATTATGAAAATAAGAACAAAAAAAAAAAAAGACGGAATAATGGAAAGATGGCATAAAATTTAACATGCATTTAAATATCTTCTCTCTCTATTAGAAATTCAGTATTTCTCATTAAAATATAATTCAATTTCCAGTGTCAAATATAGGTAAATTAAATTTAATCAATTTTAAATTCCGATTGTTAAATTCAGTAAACAGTATAACTGACGAAATTGTTTGAATTCATCAGTGAAATCTTATCTCAGCTTGAAAACTGTTAATATTTCATAGATAACTTACTACTTTAGAATGTTGCTTGATCTTTCAACAATTTGCTATATGCAAATGCATCTCAAGAAGTTTCTTTGATTCTAGCAATTTAATTCAATTTATTATTCTTAATATTTTTATTATGATTACAATACGTAAGATCTGTTTATTATTTTCACATCCCATATTAATTAGTTTCATTATTGAAACTTCAAGGACACGTTTGATGTCGCACGTCAACTCGAATTCTTTATTTTTATTGCAACAATTATATTCTAATGATCATTCACTGAAGTTAATTTTAAATTTCACTGCTAAATTAATCAGTCATTTTTGATATTAACATTATCCTCGTTTGGTAAAGTCAAAGACGTCCGTTTTTCACATATATGAACATAATAATTTTCAATAAGAGAAAAAATAGTTCTAAAATCTATGTTTTAATGTATGCATTATCAAAAATTTGAATTCATTCGAGATTAGCTGGACGGCCATGTTTTCGCATGGCCCGGCTTCTTGTGAATGCAGAAAGTAGACGTGGTCAAAGAAAATCAGTCCGCTCACTTACTTTTACCTATCACAGGTGTGACAAATAGAAAAGAAAAGTAGGTATATCTCTATAAAAAGATGCATTTATTCGAATGCAACCTTATGTCAAAATTTCAAAGCAATCGACGATGAAGAACTTTCGGAGATTTAAAACTGGTAACGACGAATATTTACATTTTTTATTTATACAGAAAATTCAAACGTATTGGCAATTATTTAAATTTCTACACTGGACACTGTCCACTTTTTTTTTTTGCTCCACTTATATTATGTATCCAACTAATGATTCTATGATGCGTTCTTTCACGTATACGTGAATCTTTGATATTCTTTAATTATCCCTCTAGGTAATCCTATTTTCATGATGTCCGCTCATTTTTTTCTTGTTTTTTCACTTCCTTACAGACCGAACCATCGGATTTACAAAAAATCAATGTTCTTCAGGTTTTCGTTCTTTTTCGCGATATCACGCATACATAAACAAACACATCTGAAAAATATACACGTACTTTATATATGCATTTCGCTGATACATGCATACGTGCATTACGCATATACATCTATATCCTATATTGGTTACACGCAATTACGTGCACACACGTATATATGTTATCGGAATTACCAGCACACATATTCTTCCCTCTCATTCGACGAATCATCAAGTAAATCTCATTTGTTAACAGAGAAGAGCATACGGTGGGATTGAGATTTACATAGTAGTCGATCAAGTTGATATAAGGTCATGTGGCGGAGCTTTAATTCGGGTATTGAGGTGAAAGGTTATGTATTATCTTAATTGTACATTTATTGATGATATATTAGTTAGGGAAGTTAAGTTGACAATTCTTAATATAAATATGATATCTGTCTTGAAATATTTGGAATTGTTGGACTTGAAAAATTTGTTATTTACAAGTTATTAATAAAAATTATTTACACCATTTTGGAAAGGAAAGGAATGATTGACAAAATAATCGAAAATTTGTATCTGAGTGATGTGCACGATGTTTTGGATGAATGTAGAATTGATCGACTTAAAAACGAATTAAAGGTTTGCGATTTTTATTAACTTTATTTTATTTACCTTCTCTCTTATCATATGAATTTTAAATTTCCTTCAAACTATTTTTTTTCAGTTTTACAGAGTTTTTCATTTTCAAAACTGAATTCTTTCCTTAATTTTTTTAATTTGAAAATTTTTTTCACAATTTTTAGGAAAATAGTTTCATAATTTTCATAGATAATTTCTTCACGTTCTCCAACAATAACAACATCAACATTTTTTTTAAATTTCGAAGTTTTCCAGATTAAGTGTACTTTTTAGATCAGTCATATTCTAACAATAGCAGCAGAAAATATTCCAGTAGAAAAACAAATTACTGGAATATCTTATATGTTTGTTTTTGCATTGGATATGGATACGCAAGATATGTTCGCAGAAGATTTATTAGGTATCTCTTTGAAACTTCTTTTCATTTCGGAAGAAAGGTAAAAAGTTGGATGTAATATAGGGCAGAAAAACTAAGAGATACATTTTGAAATGCTATCTCTCTCTTTCCTCTCCTATCTTCTATTTATTTTGAATTCTTCTATATAAAAATAAAATATTTGAATAATATAGAAAATATCCTATATGACAGAGAAGTTACGAATATATTTGCATTATCTAGCGTCTATTTGTATATGTTATAGCGAGTGCGATAATATACATCAAAACAAGTATTGAAAACGGTGGACGAATTCTTGTACATTGGTATGTTTAGACTAAATTTCTGGTTAATACAATGATACATTTAGGTTCAATTTTTGACCAGTGGTTTAATGTCTTTTATCTTTTTCCTGGTATTTTTTTCTTTCATTTATTTCTTGTGAAATTTTTAAATTGACAACATTCGTTATGCAAAACTAACATCATAAAGTTCTTCCGTAAGTGTAACCAATCATGAGAAGTCCAATCAATGGGATGACATTGGTTTTTATACTTTTAGTATCTTATATAATATATATTTTTTTTGACATCTGTAATCAATCTTTTTCGATTCATAATTGAATACTTTTGCACTGCAGTAGAGCCAGATATTCAAAAAGAAGATGTATAAGTAGTTTATAATAAAAATTAACAGCAAAATATAAATTGAAAGTGAGTGGATGAAGAAATATTATTTAAGTTTTAATTTCTTCAAATTTAGATTCTAAATGTGGTGCAATATTATGAGTAATGTAAAATGAATAAATAATATAGGATTGCTCTTAAAAACAAACTTTTCCAGTGAAGCTGGCATATCACGTTCAGTATTTGTTGTTGCTGCTTATATAATGCAAAAATTTCAATGGTCATCTGCAAAAGCTGTTGAATACATACAAAGGATACGACCGATAGCATTGTAAGTTATCTTTCGGCACAATTCGTTTCATTTCATTAAATTCTGTGAATTGACGCTGGTATTAACAAATATCTTTCGAGAAAAATATAATTATCGCGAAGCATTTCTTAGTCATACTTTGTATGGTAATAGTTTTTCTTCATTTTGATTGTTTACATTTTAAAATAATAGGAAAACGAAAGGGATTTTCTCTCAAAAGCTCAAATTTCCTAATTTTATTATTAAACGAAGCTGAAAATTATCGAAAAGTGTATTTTACCATGATTCAGACCAAATGATGGTTTTATGCGACAATTACAAATATTCGAAAGTTGTCATTTTATCGCCAATATTCGAATTATTTCGCAATGTCCATTATACAAAAATTGGTTATTGAATATTTCTTCAAGTGATGGTATTATCAGCTTAATAGTCTATAACTTTTCCTATTAAGCCGAATAAGATAAACTTTGCAAAACCTCTTCTGAGATTAGCATGAAGTCTTACATTATAGTGAATAATTTATGGTCAGTTTACAATGCTTGGATAAAATCCGTAAATCCATTAATAGCATATTTTGGCGCTACCGGTTTGATATCCAAAAGATCAAAGTCAGAGAATTACCATAGTTGAATGCGATGTTTAATATCTTTATATGACGTAAAAATACATTTTGTGATAAATCAAAGTTTTTTCAATATCAAATACATTTTATAAAAATTAATAAACTGTTTAGCGTCGTCTGTGACATTTTATGACGATGAAAAATCGCCAGACTCGGTCGATTCCATGAATATTGAATACCGATGTCGTAAATGTAGGAAAATTTTGTTCAATGATAAGCATATTATGAGACATAAAGTACTGACTGATACTGTTGCTGGCCATGGAGCAATGGAGACAATGGATTGTACTTTCGGTTATTTTATCTTGCCTATGGAATGGTTGTCTTTGAATGAGCATCGAGGAAAAGTAAGCTTTTTCCTTTTTAGAGTGAGGAATAATGGTTTAAGGTTTAACTTCCAATCCATTCTTCATCTTCTATTTTTGAATGAGGAGCTTCAAATTTTTCTTGATCTCAGCTTTAAGAAGAAAAAGGTTATTTCTATGGTTATCTTTGCAGGATCTCATTAAACGAAATCGAATGTTACCAATAGTATTGGGAAGCTTTTTAAAATGATTTTCAGATTCTTTGTTCGTGCAACGAAAAGTTGGGTAATTATGATTGGGGAGGACGTGTGTGCGAAGGAATGACTGGTAGATCATGCGGAACAGCTGGTAAGTTCCATCTTGAATATAATTCTGTCTTGCACTAAGAATTCTGAAGGCAACATAAAATAAGTCTGCCGATAATCAGATGTGATACTTTATATGTTTATCGTTAATGTTTGATAATTGTATTACTAAAAAAAGCTTAAAATGAGTAATACATAATTCTCCTTTTCCCTTATTGGTATTAACCATCGCTTGATAAATGTAATACGGTTTGAAGTGAAACTCCGACTCATTATTTAGTATATGGAATCTTACTTGCTAAAATGTTTATTTTGCAAAATACTAGAAATTTTTTTGCAGCCACATTAAAAAGAAGAATCAAATGGAATTTTTATAGGGTCAAATAAAGATTGATAGATAAAGGGATTTAAATCAAAGGAAACAACAATTTTACGTAACATTTCGTTAAGTGTAAACTTAATAATGAGAGATTTTCAAGTTCTTGAAAGATTTCATATATATGTTACAGTGCGGCCATGGATTTATATAAATCAGAACAAGACTGATCGAGTTGTGAAGACTAGCCAAAATGTGTTAAATCCAATGGACAGTATCATTATAAGGCCACCGAAATTTCCTCTCACATAGCACACATCCAACTTATTATGATTAATAAAGATTGTAACCACAGCAAATGCTTGACGTTAAACTCAATGTGAAGCAGTATCGGGTAACACAAGATATGATTTATTTGTGTTTTATTTTAATGTTAATAAATATTATATAATGTTAGCAAGCATTACTTTTTGTGGTTGTTCCTTATTTTTTATAAAAGCATACACAAATTTGTCCATAAACTGAAAATTATAAATCATATTTAAAATTATAAGTTGTAAAAATTTTATAATTAAACTGAAAATGAGATATATTAATTCAGATGAGAAATATTAATAGAATAAGCATTTTATTTAACCCTTCTTTTCCATTTCGATGAACTCTTTTACACCATCGTGCATCTGTTTCACGGCCTTAAATTCTGTCAATCCAAGACAAGCCTTATTTGAGATGTCGTAAACACCACCTGCTGATTCGGAATGCTCGCCATGGAGCATTACTACGTATCTTAGAAATGCATTATATTTAAATTGGAAATTCATCAAGATATTACTAAACAAGATGGAATGGAATGTATGACCAGACTGTTCATGATAAATGCTCTCTCAAAGCAGATCTAAATATCCTTTTAATTAGTATCAATTAAATGAGAGCGGTCTATCTAAAAAAATAATAAATTTTATATCTAGTTAATTCTTTGTGCAAAATAAAATCATGTAAGATGAAATGTGAAAGAATGGAATTTGAAAATAAAATTCAAGTAAAGTATATCGTCGATTGTATTCTTTGTGTTTTGCAGATTTTATTTTTTGTCTTTTCGAATGTTTCGATGTGTCTTAGAATAAATTATCAACCAAGTTGCAAACTAGTTGTTGGATCAGGATTGTAAGAAATTTGCCTTACAGAATGAATAGCAAGAAATTTCTCAAAAAAAAAAAAAAAAAAAATGCACACTTGAAATATTAGTTCATCATATATTTTTTTTTTAAAGTCCGATTTCGCATTAATCTTTGGAAGACACACATGAACCGATGCTCGTATTGTAGTGCCCAAATTTGTCGGACAAAAAGTAAGCCAACCGAGACGTGAATCTTTAGAAAACGGTAAACTATTCTCAATTGTCTTCGGAACTTTGATGAATTGCAATAAACGATTCTATTATCATGAATGAATCCAAAATGAAAAGTATTAGAACTAGTCTAAAGATGCAAATGGTCTTATCTACAAGATAAATTTGACATTAATGTTTATGAATTTAGGATCTGATTATACATCAATTTAAAACATTATAACTAAAAAGTAAGTATCACTAATCAGTGTGTCTGATGAAACCGCGATTTCATTCTAACATTCTCTATATAAGATCTATTGAAAATTCCATCTAACATGCTCTACATAAGATCTATTGAAAACAAGTCGTAATAACAGATATCAAACAAATCCAATCTGCGATTTAAGTTTTTATCGTTAATTTATTCGACCTATCACTTAATTGTCCAACATTACTACCTTTTTGCATGGATATTATGTGCGGATGGCCCTCCTCATTGATCCATATTAGGAAAATTTTATTTTCATTGTGATAAATACCTCTTCTGGTTGGCCAGTATCAACAAGCATTTGCAGCTTGCGGGAATCTGTACATCTTTCAATAATATGAGAATTAACTCTTCCGTTTGCATATTTTAGTGTCTAGCGAATAAATAAATAAATGTTACGATAAAAAAATGGATTGATTGTACACGTATCGTGATCACTCTGCAGAGATTGATAATTTTCCGGAATGCATACTATCAATAAGTATAAATTTACAGATGTGTCTTTCGAAGTCATCAATACCTCTCACCTTCTTTGAACAAGAAATGATCCTCAATAAGTTGTTTATGAATATCTTTTATCATTCCTGTCAACGGAAAATATGTTACTTTTAATTCCGGATCGGTGAACCTGTCGGGAAAATCGAAATTTATTCCCTACTAAAACTAATTATTATGGAAAACTATATAATCAAATGATTAAAAATTTTGTGAAATTTTTTAGTGAGTCATCATCCGCAAAATTATTTCTCATTGTGTGCTATGTACCATGCTAATTTACAGCCACATCTAAACATTTCCGTTACAGCTAATAAAGCCATTAATCTTGTGTTTGCATATCAGTAGCAGTTTTTGAATTCAATTAAACTGTCGTAACATTTTTTTTTTTTTTGTGAACAATTCCTTTCTTCAAATTATTTTATTATCAATTGTATTATATCCCAACAAGCCCAATTCTTAACATTTAAAATACTCCCACTAAATTTCAAAAAAAAAAAAAACTACTTTTTTTTATTCACTTTTTTCAAGTTGGTTTCGCTTTGACTGGACGATCTTAAGCTATGTTACTCCTATCCAAGCTCCCAACCTATTCTTCTCTAAAAACCCAATTGACATCATCCAATTTGCTTCACTACACGTCTGATTTCTACTATACTGCCAATTATATATTCTTCAATACTACTACTGTGAATAAAGGAATTAATATAAATCTGTTCCTTCCACAGCTCAATCCAAATTTCAGTCTTTCACAATAGAACCCGCGCAGAACTAGTTTCACCTGCAGTTATGATTATTAACATCATTTTCCAAACATGTTTAATTCTATTTTGCAATACAAAGTTCAAAAATTCTAACTAGACGCAATTAAATATGGTAGTAATAACTTACTTTATCTTCCATTTTGTAATTTACTTCTGTAAGGCAAGGATTGAGAGGAAAGCCTTGAAGCGAATGTCCGCAGCGTATTCTGGTTAATGTATTTTCTTTCCGGATCCAATTCAATAAGCAAATTTGTTTTGTGTAAATATTTTTTTTTTTTTTTTAATAATTATCTCTCTCTTACACTAATGTGTTATTTCATAATATAATATATACACATCTCTTCATTTTCAGACTTGAAATAGGAGAAAATCTGTCTCTCCAAGATCGGTTTTCAATTGTTTTTGGTTTGACCCGAAGCCATTATAATATTCCTTAATAACTGGATCGAACAGTAGCTTGAAAAGAGTATAAGAATCGGCATCTGGCATATATACACCTAACCAAAATCAAGATTCACCACACCTGTATTATAGGAAGAATTCGAAATGTTCAATTTAAAACCCATTCAATGTAGTACAATTATTAAAATTATTAAATTAGTGAAACAATTATTAATTGCAATGTTCATTCTCCTTTGCTATTAATAATCAATAGATTTTTCAGTAGTTCAAGTTAATTATGGCTCTTAGATGAACATTCATATGGTATAATGGCTAGAGGTTCCATTTAAATTTTTACGATATTTGTAAATATCCAATGAAAATATATCATTTAGGAGCAAAAAGCAGAAAGAGCATTAGCAGAAAGATAATCTTATTTACTTGTAATTCAATAAAATTTATGCATGTTGTTACGGTACCAATCACTACCATTGTTGGTGCATATTTTTCCAAAAATGATCAAAATTTTTCATTAGAATTCACTACTGAACATGAATAATTCAACCTAATTCATTCATTATAAATTGTCTTTCTCAAGAATTTTTTTCAATTTGTACCTTCATGTACATATGAAACGATAAATAATGCAATGTGAAACTGAATGAACTGTATAACATCCAGAAGCGTTGCACCAAGTTTTGTCTTTTTATCTTTCAATTCTTGAAAAATGCTACTTGAGCAATGAGTGGCAATCTCTTGCTTTCTAAAATTATTGCTAATTTGCAAAAAAAAAAAAAAAAAAAAAAAAAAAAAAATAAAAAAAGAAATATACAAAAGATGTCATATCAAATTAATCATACACGACTAATATATCGAGTAGTAAGATTTCAAAATTTAATAAAAAAGTTTAAACAGTTATGAAGATATTGATCAAAACATCTGATCTATTATGAATTATTTCCTACTAGTCTTATTCTCCGTCAGTCGTCTCTCAAATTTTGATACAACGTTGCATTCGAATAAGCGCATGTTTGCAGGACGCTTGAGGAAACACGTCGCTCTGCTCGTATTTGAACCATTCTTTGCTTTTATCGCTCTTTCGCTGATGCCCGTATTTCCTTAGTCTGATTTGCAGTTACTCGTCGCATTCTTTCCGCTCTGCTAGTACGACGATCTATATCTAATCTTCTGTAAAGCATTATTTGATGAACTAAGCAGATCGATTGCGCATACAAACTGTCCTAGAAATTATTCGAGAATATCGAAGCAAATTGATCACTGGATTATTCCTTCCTTTTTTTTTTGTAGAGAAAAGTAGAATTCCATGAATATCGATTTGCTGCTATTACTGCGTCGATCTGTGTCGTTGTAAAACTGCCGCTGTCTTATCGATACAGAAATTGCGAACTGGTCTGCCGAACTCGAATTGCTGTTGAATTTGAATTGACTCTGCTTCAAAATTCGAACCTTTTAAATCCTTTCGGGCTCTTCCTCCTTTCCTGATCTCCAATATTCGCCTTATGATTGTCTGATTTCACTTTTTATCTGTTAGTCGGAGTGTTTTGGCGGGAAACATGTTTATTCTTACGGGAAGTAAAAAAAAAAAGGCACATTTATATGGAAAGACGCGCTTATTTAACTGCAACGTTGTATCAAAATTTCAAATCAATTGGTAACTTGAAACGAACGTGATACATTGTGTGGCAAAAAACAACGAATATTTATATTTTTATTTATAAAGATAATGTTGAATGTATAATTATATGCATCATATTGAAGTATTTTTTTCCCATTAATTAATGTAAAAGTTAATGCTTGAGAGCCAAGGTATGGTACATTCTGTAGCATTCTGTTTTCTGGACTTCTAAATGACTGTTCGTGATGCAATTTTAAATATTAACACTATAGTAAGGAAATTATTGAATTTGTGGATTGAAGTAGAAATGAGGCCCAAATTTTTCAGAGATTCTTCGATAAACTTGAACATTCTATAGGAAAGAAACAAAATTTGATGAAGCTATTCAATTTGCGAAAAATTTAATAAAAATTTCACATCCTAAAACGAATTAATTCGCTTAATTAATGATGCTTGAAAGATTTGGAAATATTTAGAGTAAAAGTTTTCATACCAATATTACCGGTCTTTTTACCTATTTATTAATAACTTCATAATTTCCTCAGATTAGTTTATCGTTCTAAGATTCCTTCTGAAACTTAAATTCTATGGCCTTCATAATTCTTTCTCTGATTTCAGTAAATCTACTTAGGGATTATAAGATTCCTTTTTTAGAAAGTGCACACTGACAAAAATACTGTTGCTTCAGTATCATGACATTATATACAATTAATGATCATGAAATTATCTTTGTAAAAACTTTAGTAAAAATTCCCGAAGATAGGTCATCGCTGTGCTTATGTATTATAATATTTGTTTATTAAGTTATAAATTATTTCTGATCTTATATGAATATTTAAATCATTTCTTGCTATGAATATTGATAAAGTAAGCAAATGAAGTTCAGAAGACCGAAACATTTATCTTGAATTTGAGCTTCTTTATTCCATGTTTCGACCTTCTCGGATAATTCAAATACCATTACGAATCAAGTTTCTGCGTCAAAGTTTCAACACTTTCCTGTCATCAATTATTGATTCAAAAAAAAAAAAAAAAAAACAAGAAAAAATAAGAGATAAGTCTGAGACATGCAACATATTTATAAATTACTTCATACCGAAAAACATTCACACCAATTCTTTAAAACTGTGCCTTATCATTACTTCGGATATTATTGGGAGTTATGCAAACATAAGTATGCACTATCGAGAAGTGTGAAATTTACTATTATTACGTAGGATTATATAACGTATAGTCACGACTATACATTTCCATATGATTATGAATGAGAGGCGTTTTCGAGATTTCTCGATCTGAAAAAAGTAACTTCGTCTATCATTGGTATATTTGGTATCGGGGAAAATAAAGATGTTCTTACTCACTTTTTCAGTGATACCTAAAGCCTCACTGATAAAAATGAAATAAAAGATGTAGTGTTTTTAAACCATATAATGGCATACTAAGTAATGAAATAGTTTTTATAGTGTTTTTTAACTTCTTAAGGGATGAATTTTTTGCAGAATTCTATTCTAATCAAATAATTAAAAAAAATCTAATTATGATGTAAGTTATATAAAATTAATAAGAAAATAATAGAAAATAATATTGAAGGACAAAAGAAACATTTGTTATAAAGAAAAAAAAAGCAGTTATTTATTAAGTACATACCTGAAAAAATTATATGGCTAGCCGGTTTAGCGATATTCATAAAACATTCAGACTATGAACGAATATTATTTCTTAAATTTATTCAAGAACCAAGAAATTTCTCTTTTCCTCTTCATCCAATCACATTTCATGTAAAAGAAAGACGACTCTCATATTTTTGAAAATCTTTGGAAATCCATTATGAATAGCAACAGTTCATCGGGGTTTATTAATTATAATAATAATAGAATCTATATAAAAAGAGAAAAAAAAACTGGCCGGCTTAGATTCAGATCCAACTAACTTCGAAATATTTAAAAGTCACATATATAGACAAATCCCAATATTTGAAATCTTATAATTAGAGAATAAAAAAAAAGACCTGAATACAAAATAAGTTTGTTTACTTTACCCTCATCAGATCACCTGATTCGTTGGCAATCGAACAGTTTATCCCATAATCGACAACTAACAGTTGTTATTGGTCCTAGTAATCTTTCAGGCTTCTGGGTAATTTGCTGTATCCTGATTACTCTTGGTATCAGGAACAAGAACTGTCTTAACTGAGCTTCTGTTGGTTGCATATTTAGGCCGAGCTGCCAATAACCTATTTGTCGTATCACATTGTAAAACATCACCGTATCGGATTCCGTTTCCAAATTATATAATTTTTGCATTTCTTCGATATTTTTTTCTATTACCTTCAATATTTGTTCTTGAGCATTCGCCTACTACTTTGATAATCTTTCATCAAAGCTACTTATAGTAATCACAATAAAGCTTTGAGGAAATTAAGAAAAGAATATATGTTTATGATTTCAACCAAAAGTAGTCTCAACTTAGCTGGAATCGCTTATTTGAGTTCTCTTACAATCATACTAACATAATATCTGAGATCAATGGAGATTACTGAGTATTCAAATATGGGTGATAATATAGTGACAGCTTGCGTGTTCATATAATTTTAAAGTGCAAACAGGCCGGCGGAAGTATTTACAATAAACTTCAAGTCTTCTCTTCTTATTTTCCTATTATTACATTGCAGGAAAGTCAGCTATGAGAAAAGTAAACTGAAGAATGAACTCGAAATTATCCAATAAGCATTGAAGATTAAAAAAGAATGAAGTTCTAAGAGATAAAGAACTGACTTTTTGTTTATCTTCGGTGTTACTTTCTGCATTAACTGAAGCGAATCGAAAATTGAGAAGGACGGCTCGCAATGAACTATCAATCACAATGATATCTTCCGAATGGTCAATATCCTTAAATTTTTGAAGATATAAAATTATCGAAAACAATCATTAAAGGGAGATATAACGAAAGGAAAATGCTGCAATAAAATTTGAAAGTTCTAAATTTTAAATAAGCGAACCTCTAAGAGATCCAATCTGTTGAACGGATATTTATTTCTACCATGGCATGCAAAATCCTCAAACAAAAGAGACGGATTTGAGAGTCGATCAGAAATGCGCACCAAAGCATTTGGATAGCGCACTATATGCTCCATGAAAGCAAGACCCTCTTTATTATAAAGAAAAACAGCCGGAATAATGATATCATCTTTGATAGTCTGATCACCAGACATTGCAAATGGTGGCAGCGTATCGATACTTGTACCAATGGTATTGTCTGCAATACAAAATTTTTGCAGCAAAACCAAAATTAATCAAAATTTTGAAGAAAATAGGAGGTAACTATAAATAACTGGAGATAACCTTCTTTAACTTTATACAGGAACTACGACAAATCACCTTTTACAGTCATAAAGAATTATATAACTTCGAAACATAAATCAATTATTCCTCGTAAGCGCAGTGTATGCTTGAAGATAATAACTTGCATAACTCTTCACATAATGATTAAATCACGGAAATATATGTTCACACTTCTTATTTCGCAAATCTACTTTGATCATACTCCTCGTTTCCTCGGATAATTTTTT
This sequence comes from Onchocerca lupi, assembly GCA_028564675.1. Classification (NCBI taxonomy): domain Eukaryota; kingdom Metazoa; phylum Nematoda; class Chromadorea; order Rhabditida; family Onchocercidae; genus Onchocerca; species Onchocerca lupi. The sequence continues at coordinate 15,140 of JAOVVO010000677.1, read as the reverse complement.
TGAAAGTTTCTTTAATTTGCAATAAATAAATTTTTAACGTGCAATAAACAAATCAATGCATAATACTTCAAAAAAAGAAAAAGAAGAAAAAACCTATTTAAAAATATATAACATAACTTTTTTAAAGCATTACCAATAATAATGATACCAACAGCACCACTTTCTTGAACATAACGTGCTTTTTCTTGAAACATGCAATCTTGACGTTGAACTATTGCAATACGACCTTTCATTCTTGGTGCATTTGTTAGCTTTTCACAAGCACGAAAAGGTGTAGCAATTTGCACTTCTGCGATTAACTGAATAAATTCAAATAATACGATTAATTAGTTTAAAAAAATAAATAAGCAATCAAATAGTGGGTGAATAAATAAACAAAAATATGTGAAGTTTTTCCCTTTGTTACTCCTCTCACAGCAAATACTCCCGTAATGCTAAAGAATATTCAAATTTACTGCGCAGCTCCTCTTACCAAAACTCAGAATAAAATCGGATATTGTGTAATCTGTCCCGACCTGTGGGCAGCAGAGTTAAGTTTATGAATGCAAGAGGAAATTTACTGCTCTATGATTTAGATCTTGACCAAATTGTGCAGATGCTGCTCGCCAATGTAACATCCCAAATATAGGCTGTGACACCACTTGGACAATTCGTTCATTATTTGAAACTAAAAGAAAGATAATGGAATAATTCATTAAATTATGTGATCCGACTTTGAAAATACATTAGCACCAAAGAAGCAGCTGAAAATCTAACTAGAAAAAGCCTTTATCAATTTGAGAAGAGATTTAAAGAATGACGTTTTAAAAGGTTTATTTTCTGGTTCCTAATCATGAATCAAATAATGTATAATTGTAATAATAACAACTTCAACTTTCGAGACAAAATTTGAACAGTAATTAACTTCTTGAAAGAAAATAAAACAAAAATTTGGTTTTTAATGAAAAACAAACTAAATCCATATTTTTCTGAACCTGCCACCATGATCATTTCTTGAATAAACTCGCTGCCAAGAACGGCCCATTCTGGAGAAAGCGCCTGAAAAATCCAATATTTATTTTTCCAGAGCAAAACTTTCATAGTTCCTCTATTTCCTTTTTTCGGTAAATTCCTGCAGATAACTACCGATTATCAAAAATTAATGTAAAGATAAAATTTAATTAGTGAAAATAGCAGTCCAAAGTGTTGTATCAGCAACTGCAAGCTATTATGTAGTGAAATGTAAAGCATTTTGAACAAAACTGGAAAGTCTCGCCAACTTTTTCATGCATCAAATATTCAAACAAAATAAAAACAGGTAAACTTAAAATAATGAAACTTTTTTAATCCTTAACAAACATAAAAATATTATAGCAACACTTTGTGCTATTGTCAGTAATTAGTAATTGAAATAATCAAAACTGAAAAAAAAAAAAACAGAATTTATAAAAATGTTGATAAAGCAAGATGAAAAACAATCTAAAAACCAAAAAAAGAGAAAGAACCCTTCTTTTTTTTTTTCGTTAAAACAAAATAATTTCAGAGAAAAAAGAAACTTTTGAAGAAAAATAAAATTAGAACAGCGAACTGAAAAAAGTTAAATTGGTGATCTTACTATTTCATGAAGATGGAATTCTGAAAATGAGGCTCAAGTTAGATGATATTTTGGACTGATGGTCAATGTTTGAAATTAGTGAACATATAGAAAAAAAGAAATCTTAATTTTATTCATTCCTTTCCTGATTGAAAAAATTGGACAAAAAAGGCGAATGGAAGATGCAAAAATGAAAAGAACACTTCGAAGGAAACTTATAATACAGCTAGTATGATATAATTGGAAATATAAATTTCTACAAGGCAGTATGGAAATCATTAACCAAGAAATTGGTATATTTTCTTAAACCAAATTTCAAGAAAAACATTCAATGAGAACATCCATTCATTCTGAGATTGAAAAAACTAAAACTAATTTTATGAAAATTATGTGTTTCTTACGTTAATTGTAGAGTTGAATTTAGGAAAAAAAGAAGACACAATAGTAGTAAGATAAGAAAATAGCAATAGACATGCAATGGATATGTTAATAAATATTTTCTTTCTTCAACCATTTGTGCTTCATATTCACAAAAAAAAAAAAAAAAAAAAAAAAAAAAAAAAAAAAAAAAAAAAAAAAAAAAAAAAAAAAAAAAAAAAAAAAACGGGAAAAAAAAACAATACTAAAAACTCCCTTTCTAAAATATGAAAAAATTGATTTTTTATCACAGAATGCATAATTATCATGCTAAAACATTATGAATAAAAAATGAAAAAATATTTCAATGATATACATATCACAAGGTATTAAGTAATTATCGCACCATTACGCAAAATATTGCTGCTAGTAATTTTGCTATCTTTGAAAGAAATTGCTCGCTTCGAAATAATTCGGAATTTTTTTATTTTTTGAACTCTCCAATCCAACATATCCTTCATGCAAATTGTACAACTTTTCAAATCCTTTCCATTCCGGAAAAAAAGTTAGCGAAATGAAAACCAATTAACCAATTTAATGAGTACTTTTTAGAAATAAAAAATGACAGCAATATTTTTCCCATAAGCATAATATTTTAGTTCATGGATTAACTGCTTGCTTCACTCGTCCCATAATCATCATCGTCATCTTTCATTTCCACACATTCAGAAGTGTTCGTTTCATCGGCGTTAATTGGATTAGAATTTGATCGTCTGATGATCATTATTCGATAGCCACAAACAACAACACACACAACAACCATAGCCACAATCATAACAGAAAGCCATAATAAGACAACAAGCATAATCATTGATAGCAATTGGGTAACAGCAGCATGCGATGGATGAACGATGTAGATATTTGCTTGCTTTTTCACTGATGCCGTATTATCCAACATGCACATACTATTCAACATATTATCACTCTCAGCCACTTCTGTTTCGGTTTCGGTAGTGAATTCATTCGCTTCGCCCTGAAAACAGGTGCCTTTGAACTTAACTTACTAACTTTTCTTCCTTATCTTCCCCAACTATCCACTCATCTCTATGATAAAAAGGGACCAGAAATTGAAGACTTTATAAGGCAAAGAAAAAAAAAATTGTTGTAAAGATTTAAAACGACAAAATCTTGAATTGAAGAATTCAGAAATTTTTAGCATATAAAATTTGCAAATAAAGGGCGAAGCGGACCATCCATTTCCTACTACCGATCAGCATTTATATTTTGCAGAGAGCACGCAAGAGTAAGAGCAGGCAAAAAAGGTGAAAAATATGCACTCCAGAATACTTCATGCAAAACTGATCAAAATAAACAATATTCAACACATCTGAACTATTATAATAAGCGATAAAATTCTTTGAAATGAAGAAGAATAATCTATTCTTTTCCCAATTGTAATCGGACATGAGAATATTAAATCATTTTTCCCATGTTAAGCAATAAGCGAACAGTTTCAAAACAATCAAAACATACCGAATCCGGCGAATGAGTAAGATGAACGTGTCCATCAATTTGAAATTCCATTTGAATTCCCATTTGCTTTAACTGTCTCAAATGTTCGACATTTGTTGGATTGAACGACCAGGCACTCAGACGCTTTGGTCTACAAAATCAAATAAAAATACCAACTGATAAAAAACAAAAAAGTCAGAAAAATTTTAGCTTGATTATTATTCCTTTCAATTGAAGTCTTAACTAGATCAAAATAAATTCATAAATGGTGTCACACCTGCAATTTCATCTGAGAGTTGAAATAAAACTTATTCCATATGCATATTTGATATACTATCTACTCCGCCATTAGCAGATGATCACTAGATTAGCTAATTTTGATATTATAAATAATATTCATGATAGAAAAATACTTGGATCTAGCAAAGCTACAATAGCAATAACAACAAGAAATGATACCGCAGTAATCTTAATGCTCAGTGAGTATCAAGATTGAATTTACTCAATTGTTGGCCATGTTATTCGTTTCCAAAGAAAGCATTTTATTTATAAATGCTAACTTTTACGAATTTTGGAAGGAGATTTCAAGAATCTTTCAGATACTCTAACTTATAAAACAAAATGTCTTACATTCTTGGACAACTATTGGTGCTTTCCGAATTCTTCGCTAGTTCACTGACTATACTTTGCACAGTATTACGCAATCCTTCTGCATAAGCTGGTAAATTATCATACTTCTCATTAATCACCGTTGGACATGCTGATCGAAATTTTTTAGCCATCATTGCATTTTCATCATCAATTATTTCATCCGGATCAATGATCAAACGACGTGGAAGCTGTAAAAATCGATCTATACAATAATTTTCAATTTTTGGTAGATTTGACAATGCCTTCTTTGAGTTTGCCAATTCGCAAAACATGATAAGATGCAATATCCATATTTTTATTGCCAGGTTTTTACTGTTACATATTATCATAGCACTAGTAACGAAAGGACTTCTCAAAAGTTACAAAGTCCTCGTAACAAGGAATTATAAAGCACTGTAGCATCGCTAAGAAAACAGAACTAACTTTCTCGCTATTATCAGTGTCAGCGATTGAAAGTGGAATAAAATGAGCTTCGGTAGTAAGAACATAGTTATCCAAATCAATCTGTAAGTCAGACGGATCCGTGAAAATCATATACAGATATTTCAACGTTTCAGAAAGCACGAAAGAATCCATTCTGAAAACTGGCTCAATAACATCTTTGAAGAAAGAAAGACAGGAAAAGACAAAAAAAAAAAAAAAAAAGAAAAAAAAAAAAAACTGAAACTTTTCAGTATTTCACAAATTTCAATGCAGAAATAGAGAGAAGATTCTTACCGGTCTTCATGATTCATCGAACGAATATCTTTGACAGCGGCAAATCCACAATCAACTCGCAAAAATTTATTCATACTATCCAGAATCTGAAAACAATGATGATCAAGATGAACATGGAAAATTAAACCTTCATCCAAAAAGTTGTTTGATCAAATCAAAAATTGAAAAAGTCATTATTATCTAATTACTTACGTTTTTGGCCACACGTAAATAATGTTCATCTTTCGTTGCCCTATATAGTAGATAAGTGCTTTCAATAAATTCCGGTCGAATAGGATGTTGAGCCCAATGCACTTGTAAGTCATGTGTAAATGCTTCCGGTAGGAATTTGTGCCTCTGAAGCAAAATATACTTTTAATAAAAGGCATAAATTATGCCAAAAAGATCAAAAAGCACGCTAAATTCGAAATAATTCACTTGAGTACAATAAATAATTCATACCGTGCTATAAGTAATAGAAAAAGAAATAAAATGACTTCATTACATAATAAATTTTCCTTCTATATTGATAGAAAACTAGAAAAATGCTTCTTATTTTCATAAACCAGTGATAAACTTACTTTGATCACTTGATAAAGTGTTTCGTGAAATTCTATAGCTGCTTTCAGATCACCCTTCAAAACTTGTATGCCAGGCCAAAATGCCAGCAATGAATCCATGTAAGTTCTAGCGGCAACTGTTGGTTTATGCATGTGAACGTCAATAAACAGTGGACCCTTGTTAACATATTTCATTATTGCATCATAATGCTGTAAAAAATTAAGGATTACTTTATCACTAATAATGAATCAAATAAAAATGATATCATCGACAATTTTAATTCTCTAACGAAGACAAATCCAACTATTTTACATATTTCCATTGTCTGCATATTATGCAATGATACCCAAACATTTGATTAATCTAATCATCAAATAATACAATAAAAAATTTGGACCTTATTGAAGCGATACAAATACCCTTCGTCGCCCAATAAAATATAAGCCTTCAAACAATATTCGTAATAAGAATCGATACCAGCACCAATACCCGCATCTATCGTAAAATTCAATTTTCAAAGTATATATTTAACATATATTAATCAACACTGTCATCATTCTCCGATTTATAAATAGTGTCGACAATGCTAGAAGACTGAAGCTCTTGACCTGTTAGATATAGTTTCACAAACAAAATTCATGCTAGCATTGAAAAAAGATGGATAATAGTAAAGAGTGCCAATTATAATTTTAAGTTAAAATACGAATAATATAAATTAGCGAAATTTGCGTACAATACCTCTCCTTATCCAATCTCCAGAATGTACATTTAAAACAGTGCCCATCAAATCACTTCCGCGATGTCTCTGAGCCCAAAGAAAATCCATTGCTTTCCGAGCTTTTTCCTCATAGATTGGTTTACCCGTAAGTCGACTCAGTGCAGCAAATTCAAGAATCATTGTTCCACCGCAAGCTGTACAAGTATCGTGCTGCTGCCGGAGATAATCTAACATTCCATACTTAAGATTTATCTGCAAATTGGACATGAAAATGTTCCAGAAAAATAAATGTTTCTATATTTCTAAATATTATCTAAAGCTTTGATTTTTTTTCTTTCTAAAATCATAATGTTCATTACAATTGATTAGTCTCCCTAACAATATATGAAAAAAAAAAATGTTTTCAAATCTTGTATTGTACCAAGTTTAACTTACTCGAGAGTATGGAATTCCACTGCTGGTGTTGAAAGCAGGAAGAAGCCTATCAGCTAATTCAACAGCCATTTGTAACAAATCGTCTTTATACCATCTCAAACGGTTCTCGTCTTTCGACTGTACCATTTTAGCCATTACGTGACCTACAAAACTTTCTGTATTTATTTTTTAAATTTATGCAAATTTCCTCAATGATAAAAGCTTATAAGTAAATATCTGTGAAAGCTTAACAAAATAAAGTCAGTCGAATTAGGAACAGTTTCAGCCTACAACAAGATCAAAAGGAATGATTTTGCAACTTACATTTAGGACTCTTTCAAAAGATTAATTCATGATGCTACTCAATATATGATATAACTATCGGTAGTAGATACTCTAGATAAATAATTAGCAACCTTATTTTCATGCTTTATACCTCATACCGAAACGGAAAATTCTAGACTTACCTGATATTAATCCTCCTACCATTCTAATATTCGTTTCAAAAACGGATACGACCAAGTTTGAATCGAAGCAAACATTTTTCACAATTCGTTCAACGGATTTTTCGAACTCATTCAATTCTCCCAATACGACCAACGAATCCAGTGAATCGACAAGAGTTAATGAAAAGCTACAAATGTTTATCAAATTAAGCATGTTTTCATTTTGAAAATAACACCGCGAAATTTAAATTTCTCATCAAGATCACTACATTAACAGGTCAAAAATAAATTATTTTTCAGGAATCAACACTGGAGAGAAAATGGAAAGTGCGCCCAGCACTCACCAGAGAGCATTGAGAAGATGTGCTGCCCAAGACAGGAATCGAACCTGTGTCGCCACGGCCACAACGTGGAGTACTAACCACTATACTACTTGGGCCAATATCTGACCCTTTAAAGGCCTATGAAGTGAAGTATCATCAAAACTGTATTTCCAAAATCCCCAGGAAATGAAGTTTCAGTCGAGAAAAATCAACAAGGCAAAGAGAAGAAGAGGATCCTAAATTATAAATAAGTCATTCAACAAGATATACTTTTTTTTGGAGTGAAAGAAAAGATCTCTTAACTCACAATTTTTGCACATAATATCGTTAATGATTTTGCAATGATTAAATTTGCAATTTCAAATAAAATATGAAATTTATGAATTTTGATTACGAAATGTCATTCTCTTTTAGTTTGGTTTCCAATTTAATATTAGATTTTGTAAGTATTCATCTTTAAATTATAAAATTGTGATATATATGCATTTTACTTTTTACTACTGGTGAGAAATATGTTATCATGTTTTTCATTTCTTTCTTTAAAAAAAAAAAAAGAAACTTTACATATTTTTCATTTCTTCCTCTTTTCTTTTTTTCTTTTTTTTTTTTTTTTTTTTTTTTTTTTTTTTAACATGCCAATAGGATAAGATTGGAAAGTTAAGATCAGCACGATATTCATTATTACAATCAAAATAAGGTATAAGAACTTCAAGAAGGACAGTTTGAGATCGGTCAGTTTGAAAAGCTAAGTATTTTTCTAGATATCAACTAATATCGAGAATCAGCATGAAAAACTTTATGTGAAATTAATTGAAGTATCCTAAAACTTACTTTCCTAAAGCGTCATCAATATCTCCTCGTGGTGGTGTTACACCTCGTTGTCGTCCCTTACATGATAATGGCATCAACTCATCATGAGGATATGCATATTTCATATATGAATTATACCCATGCATGAACATTTCCTTTGCTTGCAGCCTGCAATAGTGCGTTACAATAATAAACTGCAGAAAAAAAAGGAAAAAAAAAATGAAAAAAAAAGAAACAGAAGATGTCTCAATCATCGATTGCTTCATTTAAAATAATAAAAATCAAATAATATAAAATATTATGGGAAAATAATTTTAACGAGAAGCGATTTTTGAAAGAAATTTTTCAACTCATAATTGTTTAGATGCTTGCTATTGTTTGAATTCAACAGTACCAAAATTCGCTTATCATATTTTGATATTAGCTATTGATTGCATCGAATCACGCCAGAAGTATATGCAACAGAAATGTCAAATAAGTTGAGAAGGTGGTAAGATCGAAAAATCTAGTTATTGAATTAATAAAATAGAAAGTTGAAACGATTTACACCAAGAACCTGCCCGTAATATTAAGAGCTTTGACACATAATTAGCACAGAAAATATGTATGTCAATAATGACTTTATGTCGATAATCTTATTACGCATTCCTATATGGAAATTAAAAGTACAGGAAAAACTTGCCAAATCTATAGTATTTTTTCTTGTCACTCTAACTTCAAATATCAACTTTAAAAGTTGATGTTTGAAGATTAACAACGCTGATTATTTCGATAATTCAAGAGATTAATAACAAATGATTTCATTCAAAATTACCTAAGGGCAATTCTATCAATCTTCCCATTGTCATATGCTGTATCGCATGCGACCAATCCGATATATATGTGCAAAAAATATATACTGTACATGAAATGATCCGTTGAACTCGGCCACCTCCATATACCGTCTAGCATATTTATGACTTTGCTACGAACTCGAGAAACCACAATCTATTGAACACTAGCGAAACAGAAAGACATATAAATATAAAATTAACTTCACTACCTATATCTTATTCATGCCGAATCCATAATCCTGAAACTATCAAGAAATAATTATTTATCGATAAAAGTATTGCTTAATTAAAACAAACCATAAAATCAAGCAACAAGAATATACTAAATAAAACTCACATAGAGTTAACGTTAAGATAACTAAAGTTGCAGGCCTCTTTTTTAATCATTTCATTAGCTTATTATCATCCAGTACAAATCATCAAGTTTATCATCCATTAATTTACCAATTAAAACATCAATGAAATATAGAACGCAAATACAATAATTATGCAAAATTGATTGAGAACCATATATCTTTTGATAACATTTGATGAAATTTTGTGATCAATCACCAATATGTGGATTCTAAAACAGTATTATCAAATTCTGAGAAGTGATTACCATCCAAAAAAAGCTATCATGAATTTTTATCGCTTTTTAGAATTTAATAGTACTTTGGAGAATCTGAAATAGTACAATCATAGCAAAATAATGCTACCAGATGATAGTTAAAATAGCGAACGACATGGTAAGCAAGAAGTGAAAAATGATGACTTATGTTTTCTTCCCAAAACTTGTTCCTTTCAACAAAATATCATCAATAGAGAGAGAGAAGAAATAATTTGAACTTTCTTTTGAGAAATTCGAAAAATCTTCATAGCGCATCTTTCTAACATTCATTTCGAAGACATTATCTCAAAACAACATTTTATTATGTGAAATATATGAGTAGTTACCATATACTTTTCAGTTTAATTTTATTCTCAACATTATCTGAAAATATTCTGATTGAAAGATGAAAATATTTTCAATCTCATTCAAAAGTTATCTTCTATTGAATTAATCCTGGAATTGTCATATTTCATGAGAATAACTTCCAAGATTACTTAATAACTGTAGTATTATCATATAGTACTTATCCGAGTAATAATGCTTCTCTCGATAGGACAACGTACTTTGTTATATGAGAGCTATTTCTTTTATAACAATACTAAAAGCTTAATATTGAAAGGAAATTCGTTAAAAGGCCTGGAATACTAATATTCTCAGAAATCTGAATTTTTGATTCAGTTCGAAAGCCTCTAACAATAATATAACTATATATCGACAATAATATACTCCCTAACAAACTAGGTATCATTCCATTTCATTCATGATCTTCTGTTCCAATAGAAAAAAAAGTTAAAATTACCGAAAAATTTGGCGATCAATCAAATGAAAATAGGTATTACCTAAGGTTTGTAAAGATAAAGATGTAAGGATTGGTTGCAACAGTATAAAAACATTTAAGTGTAAATATACAATCAAATATGATCAACAATATACTTTTTTTTAATAATAATACTTCATAAACTAAAAAAGCGTACTTCTCCAACAATAATATATTCTTCTCTAACAACAATATCTTCTGTAACAATAAAATTAACAATGATATACTCCTTTAACAACAATATATTATAAACTTCTCTCAACCTAGAATCAAATCTAGTATTTTAGGGGTAATTATTATATCAAAAAAGGTATTAATGCTAAAAAATGATGAAGATATTTGTTTCAAAAATAAAGTTTAATATTCGCAGATTCCTACCAACCTGGAATCAAAAACGCGTCTTTGATCAAATACGTGTCATTCGATCAAAAACCTGTCGTTTGATCGAAAACGTGTCATTCGCAAATTGTGTCACAAGCCAGTCGGAAAGATAAAGAATGAAGGAGTAGGCGTATTCGATGCTTTGATGCCTGTCATTCTGGTTTTTTAGTGTGAGAGTTTCGAAGGGGAAATGTCGGAAAGATCGAGTAGGAAGGGAAAGGCATGAAAATGCGATATTTGAACTCGTTTAATTAATTTTGCTGCTCCAAGGTTAATTATTCTCTCGAAAATAAATATTAATGCCAAAAAGTGGTGAATATGCTTGTATTCAAAAGCAATGTTCGAATCGTTGTCGGAAAACCGAGCGAAGCGTGGCCGATTCCAGCTAGTCGATATAAATAAAAAGGTAAATGTTCGTTTGTTCACAATCCTAAACGTCCGAAAGTTCTGAAACACGCGCTATTCGAATGCAACGTTGCATCAAAATTTCAAAGCAGTCGTAGAGGGCACTTTCGGAGATTTAAGATTGGTAACAATCAACCTTTACATTTATATTGATTGATGTGATTGATATGCATGGAGATGTGAATGGTATTGAAATTTTGGAAATAAAGCAATGTCTTTATTGAGCTATAGAGAACAAAAATACTATTCGATTATAGCATTACCATATTGAAAATGATAAGATCACAGCATTTTTATCATCTGAGGCGCAAGCTTAGCTCACGACTTGAATATGCTAATTTATACTATCAAAATGCTTTGTCGTACTATTTTTCTCCACAACTACGATCAATTTAAAATGCAAGTATGGCACAAACTCAAATTCGTAAAACTTGGCTTCTGGAAATATCAATAATACTTCAGAGCATGAGTTAAGAGGAAAATAAAAAACCTACATATTTTTTAAGTTTGGAATTTAAACCTCAAATTTTCATTAAATTGTGTTTACTAAATTACTGAATAATGTAAATTGTTACGATCTCATCCAATTGTAACTATACTACAACTTTGAAGGATCAAAAATGTTTAATTTTAAGATTATACTTCGATTATTTTTATCAGATTATCCGTTATTTCGCAATGTTATCCTTTTTATTCAATGGCTCTTAAGAGCTTTTGCTGTTTTGTCAATTTTTTTTTCCGCCTGCTCAAATAATGAATCTTCAAATTAAAAGAAATTTGATCAACTGATAACATACTCGAAATGATCAATGAGAAAATAGGAAACTTCGAAAATGGAAAATTATTGATGAATGATATCTTGCAGCTGACAAACAAAATATGTATTCCTGATAAGTTCAATAAAGTGATTACTGGTTTTTGATATCTTTAAATAAGAAATTTCAAATAACGAATAGATCAAACAGTCTAAGAGAGACAAAATATCAAACAGTTTGAGACTTCGAGTAATGTTATTCATTCTTTTGCTTGGTTAATGATATCTTGCATTTGATAAGTTAGATATGTGTTTTTAATAAATTCAGCAAAATGATAACCAGTTTTCTTTGTTTAGTAGTTGTATTTTTTAGTTTATCATCTTTATTTTTCCAAAATATTTTGAAAAATAATTTCGATATTCATTAATTATATTCATTCGATCATTAGGAAAACAAAAGGAAAACACTTCAAGCACTGATTTTTACTATTATTGCTTGTATTAATCAGACATCAAAGTTTATCATAAATTCTTTATTTCCCCAAAATATTCTGAAAAAAGATGATAAGACATTTGTATGAATTTACTTTGACAACAAAAAGAAATTGCAGGAAATCAATACTGGAATCGAAGAAGACTCAGAAATATAAAAACAATGAATAAAAATATACAAAATTAAGACAAAATACTAGATTACTGAGGACAATTTTGATGCCTTTAGCATTTCAAGCATGACCAAAAATCTTTTCAAACATTCCTTTTTTCCAAAGAACTCAAACAGTTCCATAACTGGTGGCCCGCTCCGGCAATCAATCAGCGCTAAACGTATAATTTGAAATATTTGGGCACATTTGATACCGTGGGTAGAAGCCAGTGCTTTCATATAATTCATATTCCAATCTTCGCAATTCATAACATCACGCAAAATAGACGATACCGTAAGTGCATCAAACTCAGAAAGCATTTTTTCCGGACTAGTTGATTGTAGAAAATAGTACTTAAAATCATTATTAGTTAATTGTTCCAAGTAACACAGTTTCTGATCCGTTCGTTTAAACAAATCAAGCACTTTCCTGACATAATTAGGATCGGTAATTAATTCTGCGGTAGCTTCTGGAAATGTCCTCTGAAGCCGCCTCATAATTTCTGGCACTAATTGCTTTTCAACATCAGCATTTTGTATCGCTTTATGACCATATGCGTCAAGAACCAATTGATCCAACTAAAGATATTGAAATTAGAATTACTGCAAGTTTTTACAAAATATCTTCCATAATAATGAGCAAAAAGTAGAACAGTATTACTTTTAGTATTTTCAGTGTAATTCTACTAGAATTAGTATTAGAATTGCATTGCAAGGCTTGTATTCTGAAAAATCGACTAAATCGTCAAATTCGAAATAAACATCTTAGTCTTATCTGACAACCTGTTCAATAAATTTATATAATGCTCAAACAAATCATAAACGTTAAATATGGATTATGCATCGTTGAACATACCATTATATTTCGCTTGCCAATTAAGCAAACATCAAATTTTCTTATCATCTCATCCAGTGAGTAAAGCTTTGATGTATCGAAATCTCGAATACCACTTCCATTTCGACACAAATAATTCAACACCGCAAGTGGCAAATAACCTTTGTCAATATCATAAAATTCCACAAAAGCATCCTATAAGCACTTTTGATAAGAATACCTCAGCATTAACTTTCTTAAAAAATTTTTTATATTTCGTAATTTATACCGATAAGATAAAAAAATAAAGCTACAAATAAACCTTGTCACGTTTTGAAAGTTTCTTTTTGCTACTTCTTACTAGTAATGGGAGATGAATCCATAAAGGAGACGACCAACCAAAAGCTCTGCAATTAAAAACTCAAAATAAATCTAGCAAAATTTATTCTACATTAAAAATTTCAATGTGGCAGGAAATCGATTTGTTTATTAAGTTTATTTATTCATTTATTTGAAATATTTGGTACTCCTTATATTAACTGATAGGTGTTCTTTATATTTTCTACCTATTCAAATCATAAATCGGATTCAATTAATCTATCAATTTTGCAAAAAGACGCAAGTCTTTATCATAACTGATTACTTACTGATATAGTTGTATATGTTTTGCAACAGATGTAAGCCATTCGGCACCACGTATCACATGACTGATTCGCATCTGATGATCATCAACCACATTCGCCAAATGATAGGTTGGAAATGAATCACTCTTCATCAATATGAAATCCCCTTCAGTGTTCTTTTGCATTATTTCACCGAAAATTTGATCCTTGAAATTATTGTTTAAGAAAAAAGAAAAACTAAACGCAGAACAAACGACACTTCAAGATATAAAAAAGTTATCTTAAAAAAATTATTTCAAAAAAACACAAAAATTTTAAAGAAATTGGTAAATACAACCTTGAAAAATATTTCCTTTTGGCTTAATTTGAATCTAACAGCATAATTTTCACCATTTTCCAACTTCTTCTTGACTTCCTTCTCAGTCAATCCACGACAATAGTTGTCATATTTGGGTACTTCATGACGTCTAGCCGCTTCTCGACGTAACATATCCAAACGCTTAAATGTCATAGTAACAAGAAAAATTGATGAGAAATTTAAAACTGAAGACTGAAAGTTTAAGATTAAATCAAATTGTCTGCAGGCAAAAAAAATGAATCAATTTTCGGAAAATACATAATTTTTTCCATGCTTTATTATATTCTCTGACAAAATATAAATGCCGAAATGTCAAATTTCTTTTTGCTTAAAGCTGATAAAAAGAAAAAAAAGAATCAAAAAGCTAAAACAGAAAAAAAGAATGTTACCACTATTTGTATTAACGCTTGATACAAAGCATTTTGACGAGTCAGAATTTAACGATTAAAACACTTCAATTTCTAGATTATTCAACAGAATTTCAATTAACCGGATGGAATGCTTACCGTTTTCGTGCAAAAGCATCGATATGCATTGCCACTATCAATTAGTTGCTCAACAGCATCTCGGTAAATTTCTTTCCTTTGTGATTGCAAATATGGCCCGAACTTCCCGTTGCTAGAAGGACCTTCATCCCGAAAAAGTTTGTACCGGTCTAATGTTGCTTCTATCTGAATGAAAAAATCGATATATTTCATTTGCTTGGTTTTAAAATTACTTGATATATTTTACTTCTTTGGTTTTAAAATCACATTATAAACAAACACAAGAAATAATCATAAATGATACTAAAAATGACATTAAAATTATGCAAAAATTTATCATATATTATTCAGATCAGAATATTTAAAGCTATTTT